>QANX01007378.1:3600-77840 GCA_003254975.1 Ochetophila trinervis
AAAAAAAAAAAATTAGTCCTATCTTATTAGGCATCAAAATAGGATTTAATATTATCTCATCTTAGAATATTTAGTTTTGAATATAATCTACTTATGTCTTGTGTGCCAACTGCCAAATAGACTTTTAAAGTCTGTTTGTTGTATTAGATTACACTAGATGGACAATTTAAGTCCTGTTTAATCAAAAATTCAGTCAACTATAATGTACTTATGATTTAGGTACCTTCTATATAACCCATATATTTTATTTGACTTTTTGGCTGCTTTTAAAATTATTATTGGTAAATTATTTTTGATTAATGCTACGTATGCTAAAATATTCATAAAAAAATTAAACTAATTAAATATTATTACATTATCTGTTATATCATTTGGTAAATAAATTTAAGTAATATTTTGGTTAGTCTAGTATCATTAATGGCTTTATAATTTTTTTTTAAAATTTTGTTATCTGTTTGATCATCAGTGAACCGTAGATTATATATTTAATTTTTAATTAAAAGTATTTAATTTTATTTTTTAATACGAAAGTTCTAATTAAAAAATAAACTATTTAATTATAATTTTTTAAAATACCACTTAAAGATTTGAATAGTGATTATTCAGTAATGCTAAATAATTATTTTTATTTTGTAAGAGGTGAAGAAAAAGAAAAGAACGTAAAAAACCTCTTGCAATTCAAGATTGAAAAGGTTGAGTCCAGAACGGACACATGCTTTTAGTGAAAGCTTACAACAGCAAAAAAATAATAACTTTTTTCTCAGAAAGTTTTCTAACTGGTTTTTATCAAAAATTACGATTAAGGATTTTTTATACAAGTTTAACAAATAGCCCATCAAAGAAATACTATTTATTTTTGTAAAAAAAAGAAAAAGAAAAAAGAGCACCCCCCTTAACTGACGTAAGAAAGTTAGGTCTGACTGTACAAGTAACCCCATGAAAACATATGAAAAACCACAAGGAACTTATATTGGCAGAATGGCAGTGTTTGGTTCTAGAAGTGGAAGAACAGAAACGATGTAAAAAAGCAGAGAGGATGGAAATTTTTATTTTGTACTTGCAAGATGACTGATCAGATTTGGAAATGATTTTATCATAATTTCGTTTTGGAAACCAGTTGGGCAACTTGTTGATGATTAATTATTTGTTTTTATTTATTTTCAATAATTTTTTTTCACTGCCTCTCTCTCTCTCTCTGCGCTATATAGTAATGGTGAGAGTTGTATTTATGCTTAGTCACCAAACACTATCTCATTCACGCAGTTACCGAAAAAAAAAAACTATCTCATTCACGCGAAAAATCCTTACAGTGCAGAGTTTGTTTGCAAAAAGAACATCCTCTCTTTGATTCTCTTGCTTTGTTCATTTATTGCTTTAGAATCAGAAGCTTTCCTTTTCTTTACCTGAATTTTCTATGCCTTAACCTTCCTCTATATATATGTATATCTATCTGCTCTCAGCTCTCGTCATGTAAGTGCAAGCTTTAAACATTCCTCTGTGATTGTGTGTTCTCAAATTGTTTGCTTTTATGCTCCAGAGAGTCTTTTTCTGAATAATGTAATCTTGATTTCCACCCCTTCTCGTTGGTTATCGTTTCTGTTTGTTAAATGCCCATTTACTCAAAAGTGCTCTGAGTCATTCCTATTATGATTTTAATAATGGGTTCTCGTTAATTTTACTGTTTGAACAATTTTTTTTTTCCCAGTTTTCAAATTTCAACTTTTCTTTCTTGTGTTCTGTGAACGCCCATTTGCTTCAAACTGTTCTAAACCATTCCAAATGCAGCCTTTGATACTGGGTTGTCGTTAATTTTTTGGTTCTTGCTTTCAATACCTCAATACCTCAAAAGTCTAAAGCTTGACTTCAATTTTTATTACCCAGTTTTTAGATCGTAGATTATACTATGTAACTGTTTGTTTAGCATTCTTCTGGTGGGAGCTAGCTGATGAAAGGGAGGCCTTTTAGATAAGAGAAAAGAGAGGTGATGGATCTAAGCTTCATCAAAGTCCACCGCTAGTAGTTTTGTGATCTGATCATATGGAAAGGTCCTGTTTATTTCGTTAGTATTAAACTTCCTAATTCACAATGAATTCAATTCGCTAAAACATTCTAGTTTGTATCTAAGATATGGAATTCAGGTAGTAATAAGTTTCTTATTCTTTTGTTCTTCATAGCTTACTCCAATTATTCTTTGTAAATTCCTCAGGAATGTAAATTCCTTCACTGGATTAATTCATTATTTTCAGGACCTTTACCAAGGGTCTGTCATACTTCAAAATAATGAGTTTGATCTTCTTCTTTCCCGCTTTTTTTTACTCAACAAAATCCTATCATGATCAAGAATTACTTGTTTATCTGCCCATAATTTTGAATATATGTAATCACTAATGCAAATTTAGAAACCATAGTGGCCTCTCGAGTCTCGTGGAATTTGGATCTGCCTTTAGCATCGTATTGTTTACTAGCCTCATACTTGTTTTCTCAAACAAATTCCGGGAAGATTCTATTCACTTGTTCTTCCCTAAGTAACAAACTTATCATGGAAGAAACATTTGTTCCCCTACGCGGGATCAAGAATGACCTCAAAGGAAGACTTTTGTGCTATAAACAAGATTGGACTGGTGGTCTGCGAGCGGGCATCGGGTTTGTTAATCTCTTATTTCTCATTTAGTATCACTAACAAAGTTCCACTTTTTTTCCTTTAATGCTATGATCATCGGGGTGGCTGTTGTTGCAATTTTAAGAACAACATTGTTGTCACTTCATAAAAATACTCTGTTGTTGTAAATTTCTTGAGTTAGAATTATCACTCAAGTTACAATCATTATTGGCTATCATGCAGGATCTTGGCCCCAACAACCTATATATTCTTTGCTTCAGCAATTCCAGTTATATCTTTCGGGGAGCAGCTGGAAAGAAACACAGGCAAAAATTCTCTTCGTTTACAAGTGTCTATGCCCTCTTATAGTGCTATTCAAAATTGAATTTGCTAATCAATGCCTTCTTTGACTATGTCCTGCAGGTGGAACTCTGACTGCTGTGCAAACTCTTTCATCGACAGCCCTTTGCGGTGTTATCCACTCAATTTTTGGAGGACAGCCCTTGCTCATACTAGGGGTAGCTGAACCAACAGTGTTGATGTATACATTTATGTTCAACTTTGTTAAGGACCGGAAAGATATAGGGAAGGAACTCTTCTTAGCCTGGACAGGATGGTATCTCTTCGACACTTCTTTCTTAAGTCTGATAAATATCTTAATCTACTGGTATAACTGAATTTTTTTTTTTTGTTTTTCGTGCTTCTTTTGGCATTTAGGGTATGTGTGTGGACAGCCCTTTTACTTTTCTTGCTGGCCATTCTGGGTGCATGCTCCATTATCAATAGGTTTACGCGTATTGCTGGTGAATTATTTGGTCTGCTAATTGCAATGCTTTTTATGCAGCAGGCAATAAGGGTGAGAATGCTTACTGATCTTGCAAATAGATTGTAGTTAGGTTTCTATATATAACAAATTGGAACCTATTGACATGCATGTGGAATTAATTTGTAAGGAAATGGTTTCTTTCAAAAAATTTATTAGTGATGATAGGTTTCACACATAGCTTTCCCTCAAATCAGTCAACATGCTTAAATGCTTTATCAATCCTTGTGGTATTTTCAACTTATGCTTCTCATCTAGGGTGTAATAGAAGAGTTTGGCATACCCAAAAGAGGAAACTCTAATCAGACTGCACTTCAACCTTCATGGAGATTTGGAAATGGAATGTTTGCATTAGTTCTATCTTTTGGCCTTCTTCTAACTGCACTTCGAAGCCGTAAAGCTAGATCCTGGCGCTATGGAACTGGTATGTGGATGTTAGTTTCGAAAACTTAAGAGCTAAAATAGCTAGTTGTTTTTGTTAGAATAATTTTTTTAATTTTTATATGGTAAAGCCTATATTGTTATCTTATTATGATCATGTTTCTGGCTCCACTTTTTATCTCAAAAATTTTGGTAATTACTTTATTGAAATTCAGTTTCTTACTCGGAAGATAAAGAAATTATGGTATATGTCTGTTAAGTGTGACTTGGTACTATAGGCTGGCTACGAGGATTAATTGCAGATTATGGAGTTCCACTTATGGTGCTTGTGTGGACAGCCGTTTCTTACATACCAGTTAATGATGTCCCCAAAGGAATCCCGAGACGTCTTTTCAGTCCGAATCCATGGTCTCCTGGAGCTTACTCAAATTGGACGGTTATGAAGGTAAGCATTATAGTTTTTATTTACCAAATAACTGATAGAGCACTTCTTCTAGCACCTTATTAAACCTTTAGACGTAGAACCAAACAATGCTTTATGCTTTAAATCCCAGCTTGGAACTCATGCTTTTAAAGTTTTGCAGGAAATGCTGGATGTTCCTCCATTATATATAGCTGGAGCATTCGTACCAGCAACTATGATCGCTGTGCTTTACTACTTTGATCACAGTGTTGCATCTCAACTTGCTCAGCAGCAGGAGTTCAATCTGAAGAAACCGGCTTCGTATCACTATGACCTTCTTCTTTTGGGTTTTCTGGTAATCTGCTTTCCTGAAATACCATCTTCGAAATTCTGGTGGGTGAACCCATTCTTTTGGGTAAAACTTTTATTTTGGTTCCAATATCTATCTCCTTCCAGGTCATTCTATGTGGGCTTATCGGTATTCCTCCTTCCAATGGTGTAATTCCACAATCTCCTATGCATACAAAAAGTTTGGCTACTCTAAAACATCAGGTATTATCTAGTTTACTGGGCCTTTTGATGTTTCCTGGATTTTAGATCATGCCTTGGAAATAATTTTTCCTCTTAAGCTTAAAAAGTTGTATGACTTTCTGTTGCCATTAATCTCTTTTCCTTGCATTTGACAAATTGAATATGGATAATAGAAGAAGATATTTTCTGTCTCTGTGATAGACTCTTGATGCACAGACCTTTTGTTGTAGTGACTTTCAGTTCTGCATTTGAAGAAATCTTAAGTTGATACTATCTGTAGTTGATATTTTTTCTTGTTATTTAATTCTAAATTGATATCGTGAATTTTTTTTCTTTGGGATTAGCTACTGCGGAATAAACTTGTATCAACAGCACGGAAAAGTATTCGTGTAAATTCAAACCTGAGTCAATTATACCGGAACATGCAAGATGCTTATAATGATATGCAGACTCCGCTAGCATACCAATTTCCATCTACTCTGGTAATTCTGCTCATATATGACTTCTGATGCAGAATCTTTTCACCTTTTTTTTTTTTCGGTTTTTATTTTTTATTTTTCTTTTTTGAAAAGGAAAGTATTCACTGTGATTTAACAGGGACTTAAAGAGCTCAAAGAATCCACAATCCAACAGGCCTCAAGTTCTGGCTACATTGATGCCCCCGTTGATGAAACTGTTTTTGATGTGGATAAGGATGTTGATGATCTTCTGCCTGTTCAAGTCAAAGAACAACGTCTCAGCAATCTGCTTCAGTCATTGATGGTTGGTGGTTGTGTTGCTGCTATGCCTCTTCTGAAGAAGATCCCAACTTCAGTTCTTTGGGGCTATTTTGCTTTCATGGCAATTGAAAGCTTGCCTGGAAATCAATTCTGGGAAAGGATATTATTGCTTTTCACTGCTCCAAGTCGAAGATACAGGTAAGTCTACAAACATTGTCAGCTTTTAGTCTTGTTGTTGCCTCATGTTTTAGAAATGAACTCAGACATTCTAAAGCTATATCGATTCATGCACACATGTATCTCTAGCAATGTGCATGTTCGTTTAAGGTATTTAAATTGCAATTAGTATCATTTCCTTGAGCTTATGATCATTTTCAGGACAAAAAGCATAATTGTTGTCTAACTTGTTTAGGATACTGGAGAAATATCATGCAACCTTTGTCGAAACCGTGCCCTTCAAATCAATTGTTGCCTTCACCTTGTTCCAGACAGTTTATTTGCTTCTTTGTTTTGGAATAACATGGATTCCAATAGCGGGGGTGCTTTTCCCATTGTTTATCATGCTTCTTGTCCCGGTGAGGCAATACTGTCTCCCTAAGTTTTTCAAAGGAGCTCATCTTCAAGACTTGGATGCTGCAGAATATGAAGAAGCACCGGCCATTCCTTTCAACATGTCATTTGGTGTAAGTAGTCTAAAGCCTGCCTTCATTTTGGCTGGACATAATAGAAACATTAAATATGGATCAAATTTGATCTTTAGAAATGTTTAATGCTTACATAGTTTTCTTACTTGGCAGGAACATGATCTTCACAGAAGTAGTACCATCGATGGTGGAGAAATACTTGACGAAATCATCACAAGGAGTCGTGGTGAGATCCGCCGCTCTCAAAGTCCGAAAGTAACAAGTTCAACACCTACTTCACAAGAGGGTATAAAACCTGCCATTAGTCCACAGTTGTCACAGAAAATATACAGCCCGCGTATTAGTGAACTGAGGGGGAAGTACATCCCCGGATCGACTGGAAAGGGATCTGAAGCAAAACAATCTCCCAGTCCTGGACCATCTGCCCTCGGACAAAGTAGCCCAGGTTCTTCTTCAAGCTAAACATATAAAATTATAATTTCTGGTGAGCTCATATGTCAATGGTTCTCGAGAGGTTCTATATGTTTTATTTGTGTAACTAAGAGTCATGTTGTAGGTCAATGTGGTTCTAACCTTTCACAATAGTATAGGTTGTTTGCCAGTGTTACTCTTTATTTTATTTTCCTTTATATCTGTTGGGCAGAGAACATGGTTTATATAATGGAAAAGTTGTTCTTATATTTATAAAACATTTTCTATTCTTTATTTTTCAGTTTTTCTTTATACTACCTAGAGCTTCATGTAACATTAACACAATTAACAATCAAACTTGAGAAATTTAACAAATAGGAAATCAGAGATGAGAAAAAGATCTCTATAAGTAGCTTTTGATCTGGCTGCATTAAGAAAAGGTACTTAGTTGTATTGTTATAAGAATTGTGCATTATTTATTTATTTATTAATTTTTATTTTTTTTGGTAATAATATCACAGGCATTCTTTGGTTTTGATATAGTGTGCTATAGAATTAGGCCCTATTTCTTAATGCTTTTGTAGAGCTTAAACTTTTGAGGTAGATAGTGATTCATTCAATATAAGATCAGAGTTTTGGCAATTGAGAAGTCTTAAATCCGTGCTTATGTGGCTTCCATTATAAAAGACAAATTCCAAAGTCCTGTCTTTATCATCTTGATTACTTGAATGATTATAACAAAATTCATGTGTGATTAATATGATTGTGTCCACTTACCAATATTTTCAGGTACTTGCCACTCTTATATCCTTTAAATGAAAAATCTATTAAGCACCTACTTTTTGAATACCAATCACACCAACTTTTATCTACCACATTATGCAGAAAACACAATGGAAAAAGAAATAGAGATTCTATATTCTTGGGATTTCCTAAGATTTACCCCAATATATATGCATGAGAACCTTAGATTCCATCTCCACCCATGTATTCCTTGGTCTTCCTCAACAAATATGTCTGCAAATTTTTATTGCTTTTATTATTCTAAAAGCCGGATTCTTTAAATACATTAAGGATTTTGTATGATTCTCTTAAATGCAATTTTTATTTATTTATTATTATTTTTTTAATCCTGAATGGATATACGATTTTTCTGTTCCTGGTCTGCCACTTGGAGACAGTAAGCTGGTGGAATATATACTTTTCTTCCACTATCTTTTTTAACTAATTGGACCAACCTACTTGGGATCCTAGCAGTCATTCTTTCATAAATACCATTGTAAACTTCTAAATCAATATCATTTTGCAGGTTTTGATATAGATTGATAACCACTTTTTTCATCAAAAATAAAACAAAACTCATAACCACTTTGGAAACCCATCAAATCTCATATTTATGCAAGGGGAACTCTGTTGCATATATCCTCTCCAAACGGGGTGTGCATGCTTCAGCCGATAAGTGGTGATATGGGTTACTTGATTTTTGTGGTGCTGAGCATTTTGATGATTTATGGGGATTAGACTTTTTGATTTCGTTAAATTTTGTTTATGCTGTTTGTTGTTTTTCTTTTCTGGATGGTCTATATTTCTAGTGTTTTTTTGTCATTTTAATGGTTTTTATGGGGGTTTTGCATTTTTACGCTCTTTCAGTCCAGTTTGTTTAATCTGTTTTTTGGTTTTTGGTTTTGCTACTATGATTAATTTTGATTTTTTATTTATTTAATTTGGTGAGGCTGCTTTTGAAGGTACCAATGTAGTTGAGATGTCCTTTGTAGTCTTTCATCTTTTTTTTATTATTTTCCTTGACAAAAGATAGAGGACAATGGAGAGGCAATGGTAAAATTAATCTTTTTATGATCAAAAATAATAAAAACAACGGTTTGGTTTAGATTGAATGGTTTCAACGGTTTAATTTGATTTGTCATTAAGCTAAACCGCAAACTACAATTTGGTCTGAATTTTTATAAAAAACCGAACCAAATCAGACCGTGCCCACCTTTACTTTTTAGGATGCCCAAAAAATCTATTCAAGGGTAGTTTTCTTACAAAAATTGTTTCATTGTTAAACTTATTAGGATCCCAGTATCATTTGTATTTGCAGAGAAAATTAAGAACGAAAAAAAAGAGTATCTCAGATTATATAAATGATCACTACTAAACTCCAATTAGCACATTTGAGAATTTACTTAGACCATTTTATTTCCCAAAGAATATGATTTGCTTAAATCATGTTTCCTTTATTAGATTTAGAGTAGCCTGCTTTTTAAAGTCATCAAATAAAGAAATAATAAAATTTTAAAACCAAGAATTATTGTACCAAGCGACCTTATGAAACAACAAGGGTCATAATGTTTGCTATTTTTAAATTAAATAAAGAATATGAATATTTATTTTTCTTTGTGATTGGCTTAAAATAATTCCACCCATTTTGTTAAATGGGTAATTACCCATTTTGATGATTGATGGGGTAACAAAAACACTTAGTTTATGATAAACCATATTATATAAATAGTGTATCAATCAATATTTTTTTTATTATAAATTGGAGAATGAGAAATTTTGTAATAAAGAAAATTTAAACTCTATTATGAAGGTACATTTTAAACGGTTTTATCCCTCAATCAAATTTACGAGTTTTTTTTTTTTGATCAAAATTTACTTATGCTAAAAAAGTAGTATTGGGTATACAAGTCAATAAATGTTTATTGAAAAATAAATAATTTGTTTAAACCATTTTAAAAAAGTTTAAATTTTTAATTTAAAAAAAAAAACTTATTTTTTAGCTTAATATATAAGCTAAATAAAATATTATATGCTTTTTTATATACTACTGATTTATTTTTACTATTATATTAAAATTTTTATTATATCAAAAAATTATTAGTTAAATAATTTATATATAATAAATGAGAAGTCAAAATTACTTTTAAAATTATATTTGCGAAACAGTATACTAAAAATTAAAAAATATTTTTTAAAATAACAATGAAATAACTATTAATTTTTTAATTAATTTTTTTTATAAAAAATTTGTGGTTAAAAACAGTTCTACTTGCGTAAACTATACCAAATAAATTCTACATGTTAATCAATATTAAAAGTCTCATTTTGAACAGCTCAGTTCACAAGCATTTTTTTTGAAAGATGAATAAACTTTAGTACATTAAAGTTTGATAAACTTGTACATTAGGCTTTTAAGTTTCAACTGTTACACATTAAGCTTCTAATTTACATTTTATGTCACATTAGACCCTTAAATTTTAAATGTATCATATTAAGCCTTCAATTTATATTATATGTCACATTAGACCTTCAAATTTTAAATGTAACACATTAAATTTCTAAATTACATTTTTTACCAATTTTCAAAAATATAAATAAATATTCTTTTAATTTTCTTTTCATCTAAAACTTTTTATTTCATTTTAAATTGCTAAAAAAAATTATCATGAATTTTTTTATTCTATATATTTTTCATCATGATAATTTTTTTTATTCTAAATTGCTAAAAAAATTATTATGAAAATTTATTTAATCCTATATTTTTTCATCATAAATTTTTTATTTTATTTTAGGATGAAATTTTTTTTTGGGAGAAATAAAAAATAAATTTTTAAATATTTTAGAAAATTAATAAAAATAATTTTTTTAGAATTATTATACTGTATTTAACAAATTCTGTTAAGTTTAATTTAATTCAACTAAATTGTAATTTTTTATAAAATAGAAAATTTTAAATAATAAAATTAAGTGTAGTGTTTAAATTTAAAATTTATTAATTATTTATTATAGTATAAATTTTAAATTGAAAAATTAATGTGATATATTTAAAATTTAACCAACTAAACTGTGCATTTATCCATTTTCTTCCGAGCCGACCAATTTTGCGTCCACTCAACTCAACTCTCTCTCTCTCTCTCTCTCTCTCTCTGTTTTTCTGTGTGGAAAAATCTGAGTTTTTGCAGAGTGGCCAGAAAACAACGACGTAGTATCGGAAGGAGGGACAATGAGGCCTCAGATCGTGTTGTTTGGGGATTCAATAACAGAGCAGTCTTTCAGACCAGGTGGTTGGGGTGCTGCTCTTGCTGAAACTTACTCTCGAAAGGTCTTTTTCTCTCTTTCCTTGTAAATTTCTTTTCTTTAATTTGATTTCCCAATATTTATTTTTATTTTTTTGGGGAAAAAATAATAAACACCCACAAATCAATGTAGAATCTTCATTGGTTAAGTTGGTTTCTTTTTTTACCCTTTTTACTCCAATTAATGTGGGTGTTTCATAGGCTGATGTATTAGTTCGTGGGTATGGTGGGTACAACACCAGATGGGCTTTGTTCTTGTTGCATCACCTATTTCCACTGGTATGCTCTCTTCCCAACACATATTCTTGTTTGTTTGATCTTTTTTATTGTCTGGCTCCAGATGATATACTTCGTGGAATGGTATGCATTGTATGTGTTTGTGGGAATTCCTAATTTTATGAACGAATGGAGATTTGAAGTTCGTCTGTCATAGATTGAGAATTGAATTTGCATATAATGATCTTGAACTGCTGGTTTTGTCTGTTTTATAACCTTTTGTTGATGGGGCATTCCTCGAATGCATTGCTTGAATCTATCATTATGCATATGGAATTACGATGGCAACTTCTTGTTGGCACTTTTTTGCTTCCGAATTAGTTCAAGAGCTCCAATGAGATATACTTACTGATTGTAACATTTGCTTGTTTTCTTAATTGATTGAGTTCTCAAAATCAAGTATGGTAATTGCTGAGAGAGAGAGTCAATGGAGGTTGAAATGGTAACTGCATTGGTAGTATTAACTCTGTAATGTGAACTCTATTTGTTCTTTTGAATTTTTGCACTGTTTGAGATATAATTGTTCAAGGTTGATAGTATCTGTTTGACTAGTGGGGTGTTACTAAAACTTCTATTTTCATTTTTTTCATGTTTTTAATTAGCTCTTCTTTTGTGAAGGCTGATAAAGAATATAACCATTTGACAAGCTAAAATGAAAGTACTTCATATACACAATTCAGTTAATTATGTTCAAGGATAAAGACTTAAAATCAAACATGTTAGCATATGGCTTCTTTTCAGGACTCTACAAAGCCTCCTGCTGTGACCACAATTTTCTTTGGAGCTAATGATGCTGCTATCTTGGGGAGAACAAGTGAAAGGCAACATGTTCCTGCTGAAGAGTATAAGGAGAATCTCAGAAAAATAGTTCTTCATTTAAAGGTTTATATTATTATCCTAATATTCTTAAACAAACTTTCAGCTTTTTGAATTCTTATAGGGAAATATTATATTATTTGATTTTGGAAATGTTTATTTGCATCATACACATGCTAGGTAGTATAATGGAAGTACTGTTATTCATACATAGCAGCTCCCTTCTAGATGTATTCATGCTACATAATGAGATATAATGTGCATAGTAGTCACAGATTTATGAGGCTTTTGATTTTTATTTAGGTAAACTCTTAGGCCTTTTTTCTAAAGCTTAAATGCTTTTAAATTCTTCTTCCTAATATCTGTGCCTGACATTTACATTCTGCTTCAAGCACTGCTATGCATATGGTCAATTCTTCCCCATCTTTAAGGTTTTATTTTGTTTTTAAATTTCCAATTATGCTTCTCCCACTCTGCACATGTTTTTGAAAGGGACAACTGCTAAGTGGTCAATATTTGATCTGTTTTTCACTGTGTTTATTGGATTAAATTGCAGGAACGCTCTCAGACCATGTTAGTTGTGCTTATCACTCCACCACCTGTGGATGAGGAAGGGCGTAATGAATTTGCGCAGTATGATATGCTGTTCTTCCCGTATCAATTTCTACATAGATATGCGATTGCTGGATCTTTATTTTTCCCACCATCTTGCTTGCAGCTCATCTCCATCCTCCCCTTGTATCTAGTTTTACCTCTGCTGTACTGCTGTGGCTTTTGATTTCAGTTTATGATAATCACCCAGGTTACCCTGCTGCTTTGCAGCATTGTACCTTTGCCATGGCATTATTGCTCCTTAGCTGTGGTTTCATTCCCTCTAGCAGTACAACTACTACCAGTATCTTTTTCTATTTTCACCTTTTATCATTCAAAATCCTCAAGAAAAGAAAGACTTGGGAATTCTTGGAACTTGTGTTCTAATAGATCTGGAGGATTTTTGATATTTTACCTTTTTGAATATGTTGCCACGTCGATCTGTTGGATAATTTTATTATTGTGTTAAACAGATCTTTATATGGTGAAAAAGCCAGAGAACTGCCAGAGAGGACAAATGAAGCAACAGAAGTTCATGCAAAGAAGTGCATTGAACTAGCTAAAGAAATGAGCCTCCCTTTCATTGATCTATGGTCCAAGATGCAGGAGACAGATGGTTGGCAGAAGAAATTCCTAAGGTTTGTCATCCTTAAAGCCTCATGTAAAAAAAATCATGATTGTTAAAAAAGTGGATCCGATTGTTGTCCTGTTTGTTCCTCGTTAGTTTTATAAATGTTTTAGCTTCTGCTAGTACAACCGAAACTCTTTGCTCCATGATTTTCTTTTATCAATTAGAGAAGGGAAAAACTAAGATAGATATATATTTAGTTTAGGCTCGAACGATGCAGCAATTTTACTTAAAAGAGTTACACTTCAGCAGAAGTACTAATGAAAATTTTCGATTTCTGAATTCATTTGTTTTTCACCGTTACAGGGATGGTCTGCACCTGTCACCGGAGGGCAATGCTGTGGTCCACCAAGAACTCGTCAAAGTTCTTAGCGAATTGTGGTTTTCTGCTGGAGAAATGCCTTGTGATTTCCCTCACCACTCGATAATTGATGGGAAGAACCCTGAGAAAGCTTTCCAGCAACAGTGCATGTAATATTTTCTATTATACCTGACTACATCTCAATTCTATCTCCCAGTGTGGTCAAATTCTTGACTTCCACAATTTTTACTCTTCGTCCCCTTTAAGAAGTATGGTGGTCTTTTATACCGTATACTGAATTTCCCAAGCTGTTTTTGCCTTTGTACAAAATTTTCTCATAAATGGCAAACATTTTCTACCTTATTGAATCAAGCTTCTAGAAATGAATTCTGTTCAAGGAATTTATTTTTTTGGTCAAAATATTTCTCTCTTTTCAACCTTCAATGTCTTCCTAGACAATGGCAAAAGTGGATATAAATAGATTATGTTTTTTTCTGTCTGCTTGAACCCTGCAGTTGAGTTTGTAGACTAACATGCAAGCAAAACCCATTTCTTTTCTCTTTAATATATACATTCATGTGGTAAAATTTATGGCTTTTTATTAATTGTAAGTAGGAACAGTTTGCACAAAAAGGTAATAAAAATGCTTAACGTTACTTCAACATCTATACTAGTAATTAGAGGTGATTTAAAGTCTAATAAAGCTTGTCATTTTTTTCATTTTGTTTTCAACTTTTAGACCAATATAGTATTAATTATATTCATCAGCTTGCTAATATTTTTTTTTTACATCAAGACAAATTAAAATTTAATGACGGTTTTAGATGAAAATGAAAATCATTTAATGTGCTCCTCTTTCAAAATTTTGGGTATTATTGTCATTTCAAGTTCAATTAGTCTTGATAAATCTCCTGCTTCCGAGACTAGGGAAACTTTGTAGGAACCCATTACGTGGCATTTATTACTTGTCAAGTCTTTGTTAGACTTCTTTGACTAAATGTTCGAATATGTGGAATAAACATAACGGCATTTTCATACTTAAAACTTTAATGGCACTTTAATTGCAGTTGCTAAAATACCCATCAAAAATCTAAGATCAAAATAACTTGATGACCCTCTTTTGCTTATGCAAAAAGCAACCCTGACCATTAGATTATTTAGAACTAATGGTCATGATCAATAACACAAATTAATGCCTAACCATCCTCACCTATTAAACAAAGAAATTAAGAAAACACACAAAGTTGTGAACCAATTTCTGTAAATTTAATTTTTTTTCTTTTTCCCTGCTTTTCTCTCATATGGATCAGCTTGAAAACAAAGTAAGAGAAAACAATGTCTACCACCACCCATCATTTTTATCCAATCAGAATTATATGAAACCCTACAACATTGTAAAAGACCAAGATTTTCCCTTTGAAGCTTCATCATCAAAGGGTGGTGACTATTACCTTCAAGATTTTCACCATCTTGATGATGATCAAACATTCCATGTCAATGGATCTTCATCAAGACCCATTTTTGGGTCCCAACCCCAAATTACCCCATGTAATTTTGATCATCATCATCATCCTTATCATGATCCTTATTACACATATGGTGAGGGACCCACAAACTTTGATCATGAATTCTATGAGTGCAAGCCATTTGTAGAAAATGGTGGTCATGGCCAAGTCATGGACAACTTTCAACTTGGAGGGTATTCAAGTTTGTCTAGTAGAAACCCCATGGATATGATTGGAGTACAAGATTCAAGTTCCTTATTGCCATTGAATTTCCATAGCCAGCAGGAGATGATCAAGCCTATAAATTTTGTAGTACCAGATGAAGTTTCTTGTATCACTGCAGAAAATGGGTATTACAAGAAAGTTGGAATGAATAAGAGCAGAACTACTTCCATGGTTGGTAGAAAGACATGCAAAAGCCGCAAGAAATCCAATGTTGTCAAGGGCCAATGGACAATCGAAGAAGATAGGTGTTAATTATTATTTTTAATTATATATCATATTGATTTGTAAGAGACTGATTATATATATATATATATATATATATTAATATATTTTGTTTTGATAATATTTTTATACCATGTCTTATCAAAACTTTTCCATGTGTTTAACTATATACATACAAACAGGCTTTTGATTCAGCTGGTTGAAGAGTATGGTGTGAGAAAATGGTCTCACATTGCACAAATGTTGGCTGGAAGGATAGGCAAACAGTGCAGAGAGAGATGGCATAATCATCTTAGGCCCGACATCAAGGTGGTCTAGCTTATATCATTTCTATTTTCTTTTATATATCTATCCATCAATGTATTATATATCGACACAATGATATTATACTAAAAATATACTATACTAATATTTTAAATTTACTTTTTTTAAAAATATATATATTTTTTAAAAAATAGATCAAATTCAACTAAACAAATCCAATAAAAAATATAAAACCCTACAATTGACTTTGATAAGAAACTAATTTAGTTTAATACATTATCAGTCGACTTTATAAAAGACAAATAATATATACATATATATTTATACAGTGAAGTTCATATCATATTTTAAATTTAACTTTTAATTTTTTACATTGGATTAGTTTTTTTATATATAAATATATATGTGTATTTGATGAGGTTAATTTATAGAAGGATACATGGAGCGAAGAGGAGGATAAGATACTGATAGAAGCACATGCAGAGATAGGAAACAAGTGGGCAGAGATAGCAAAGAGATTGCCAGGGAGGACTGAAAACTCTATCAAAAACCATTGGAATGCAACCAAACGAAGACAATACTCCAAAAGAAAATGCAGATCCAAGTATCCAAGAGGCTCTCTTCTTCAAGATTACATCAAAAGCTTGAACTTAGATTCATCAAACAAAGGATCAGCTCAGCGAAAAACCACTACTGCTGCTGCTTCTACTTCAAGCAAAGCAACAGATCAATATTTGGATGAGATCGACCCAGATGATGAATTTTGCTTCGATGAGCATATCTTTGAAGAGGGTTGTACGATTGAGTCTCTTCTTGATGATATAGTACCACCACCGGCATTCATGATGAAGAGTTCTACTGATGAGGTGGTACTGAAAGAGGAAGTGGATTTGATGGAGATGATGATCTCCAAAGTAAACGAAGTTATTGACTACCACTGAGATTAATCTGAACCAAATATTTAACAAGAAAAGAGAAAGATTTGGGATTCAAAGCTTTTCATTTCCTAGCAGCTTGAGATCGATCGAGGAAAAAAGAATGCGGGCGGTATGAACAAAAAACAAGCAACAAAAAAATGAAAAAAAGAAAAGAAAAGGAAATTAAACAAATATTATATAGAAATAATAAAATGAAACATATATAATGATAAAGTTATTAGAATATATATATATATTTATATATATTTTATATTTGTGGCGTATAGCATTCAAAAACCTTTTGTATTGAAAACTTGGCACTTTGTAGCTTATAAAAAATAAAAAATATTAGTTCATATGTATTTCTCTTGCAACTTATATATATATATTAATTGACTCCTTCAGAATTTTTCGAACCATTGTTTTTGAGTCCGGTTATTTTTATGATTTCTAAATGCACAACATGCATGAATACACATTTAGGATGGTGCACAACTACACACACACATAAATATATATATATATATATATATAATTTACCAAATACGTTTATGTAAGAGATAATTTCATCTAAACTTTATGATATTTACATCTATTTCACAGTAAAGTTTATAGTTAAAACATTTCACATATATTTTATGTCGTTATTAAAATTCGGTTATCAAATTTATGTTACATAATTCTCTCTTCTAGTTGACGGTACAAATTTTTTTAAATATTTTTGTATTTTTAAAAATTAACAAATTACAATTAAATTAAAAAACATTCATCTAGATCTTTTAATGTTTATCCGTATTTCATTATAAACTCTGTAGTTTGAAATATTTCATATATAATCTGTCGTTAGTAAAATTTCATTACTAAATTTTTTCTCTCCTAGCTAGTGATATAAAAAGTCCTAAATATCCTCAGATTTTTTAAAATTAACAAATTTTAATTAATTTTTTTTACTCTTATTCTTCTTTTAACCAGAGACGCCGAGCATCGAGCCTGACTTTCTAACCATGGCCTTCTCTTCATCATTCCATACCCCACCTCTTAAATCCACCTCAATCTTTTTCTCCTTCATTCCCAAATAACAATTACATACAAATAGAAATTATAGAATTTAAATATCCAGATAAAATTAGTAAAAAAGATAACGAAGAAGAAATGGATAATCCTACCTACATCTTCTATATTTTTTCAATAATAATCATCATAAAATATAATAATAAAAACAGAAGAAAAAAAAAGCTTTTAATTTATCAAAAAAAAACTTTTATTTTTAAACTTTATTATTATTTCACAAACTCCAATAAAGTAATATAAAAAAATTTAAAATTGTTCAGTTACTATTTTTTTTCTTATGCAATTAAATTTAATAAAACTTTGACAACTGCATAAATATGTGTGAAATATTTCAAACCATCAAGTTTGCGGAGAATGTGGATAAAATTTTCCTTTTATATAATCTATAGCCCTGCATCACTGCATTGTACGCATGCAAAGTGCAAAGAAGAAAAAAATCAGTAAAAAAAATGATGAAGAAAGGGATAGTCATAGCTACATCTATATTTTTTCAATAATAATAATCATCAAAATATAATTTCAAATTATAATAATAAAAACAGAAAAGAAAAAAAAAAGCTTTTAATTTATGGAAAGAAAAACTTTTATTATTATTACTCAAATTCTAATAAAGTAAGATAAATATTTTAATTTTTTTTTTATATTTTAAAAATTGTTCAATTTTTTTTTCTTATACAGTTAAATTTAATAGAATTTTGATAACTGCAAAAATATATATGAAATATTTTAAACTACAAAATTTACAGTGAAATAGAAATAAATATCAGAAAATTTGAATGAAATTTTCTTTTTATATAACCTATATGCATCACTGCATCGTACGCATGCAAAGTGCAAATTCTAATCAAATATAATGGAGAGAAAAGAAAAGCGTTCATCTGCTAAATTTTCTTGTTCTGAGGATTATTTATACTTCAATTAAAGACATACTTTTATTTATTTATTATTTTATATAACAAAAGCAACATATGGATAGAAATTGAAAGATACCTACCTCCCTTGCTCTTATTACTAAATAGGCAAACTTGCCAGTGTTTATGAAACGAATCCAAAATGTAAAATATGACCTCTTTGTGCCAAACTGTAAATGAATAGAGACTACATTATACATTCAAAATTCGTGAAAAATCCGAACAGATCGATGAAAAGTGTTCTCAACATTTACTCAAAGCAATAAATTTTTATCCCCCAAAAGCAAAAAACGTAAAATAAGAAAATAAAAACAAAGCATTAGTTCCCTTTGACCTACAAACAATTTCTTGAATGCAACAATATGGATCTATGCATCTAACAACTTCAATTAGAGAGCAAAATTTCTCCATAACATTTCAAGCAGCCTTCGGCTTTGGCTTGATACGCTTCACCCTTGAATACAAGAATACTCCGGCAAGTGCTACCCCAGTTCCTGAATCGCATTCAAATATATTAAAAACATATGTAACTGGCAACCGCATCTTTAACATTTTTCTCATAGTAATCAAATACAAGCAATTTTACCAAGGGAGTTGATAGGTGACACAGGTGTTTTGAAAAATATAACAGAGCTCACAATGACCACCACCCGCTTCACACAATTGCCCACAGAGTGGGTTACAGGTGATACCCTCTGCAATATCATATAAGAAACCTGCACAGTTCAACCAATGAAGTGTCAGCAGATTTCATAGGACAGTACGTAATAAAGGTTAGAAAAGTACTACACAGAAGCATCTGATATGTATCCTCGAATACCAAAGATCAATTTAAAGGTTTCAAATCCTTCAAATGATTCAACACTTTCTCTTCAATTTATGTTTCAGCGCCCTCACTTTTCTTGACAATTAATTCATGAAAATAGACTACTTGAAAGGATCATGAATAACAAGGAGAAAAATTTGTTGATTTTGTTCAGTGTAAATCATGTACTCATCGACTACAACAATTACTGGCTAGGAACTTTTACAAAAATGTTATTTTTAAAATCACGAGACAAAACAGCTCATATTAAGAAGCAAAGCAATTAATAACGAGTCATCAAGGACCTCAGCTGTTTGACCTTTCCAACAACATGGTGCCTATTTCTCATAATTGTGAATATGAACATGAACATGCACATGCACATAAAGTCCTCTAATGAGAAGCCAAAGGTCAAATATTGGTTAAATATCAACATCCAAAAAGTTCTATATTGCACCATTAAGAGACACCTTTTCTGAAATTTTCTTTTCTTCTTTTTTCATTTTTCTGAGGATCATAGGAAAGCTACAAATTATGAATAACCTCACCTGCTGATAAGCATGGAAGCAGAGAGCAGCAACAAGAGACCTTGTGTAAACTTGTTTAACATTTAACCCCTGTCATTCAATGCAATAGAAACAACAAATTAGTTCCAACTAAAATTGCAATGACTCTCTACCAACTTTTAGCTCTAGAGACACTCACAGCAGATTGTAGATATGTAGGTGTAAATTTAACACCTTCCATGAATATGGCAACCGGGGCTAACAAGATGAAGGACATGACAGTTATTATAGAGAAGAGAGTAATGTTGTCCATAGATTCCTGCTCAAAACAAAGTGACAGTATAAGGCCAATTCCAAAAAAACAATAAAGCTAAACAAAAGCAAAAAACTAGAGTAAATAAATACAAGAATGCAATATGACAGACTAAATATGTGCATAAAATATATTATACTAATTATCCCATATCAATCATATAGTACCTCTTTCTTAACCATAAGTTTTTTGCTAAGGACATTGCGAGATTGGTTTGTCAAATTGGAGGCCATTGCACTCCAAAATCCAGCCCTTTACAAAGAGAACAACAATATAGTCATATAACAAGTTTTGGAAAAACTAATTATTGTAAATTCTATGCTTTAGCCTTTAATTTTATTTAGTTATTTAGAATTTAGAAAGAATAAGTGAATACTTTAATCAATATATTTATATTTCTCACCAATTGAAAGAGGCCTCAGTGACTGATGCCAACGCTACACCACCAACAATTGGTACCAAGGAAGAAACCACCCAAAGAGTAGGCAACTGAAATCAGAAAAAAAAAATGTATAAATTCATATTAGTAACATGAAAATGCAATAACTTTTGCACATAATTATAAGTGTCAATCATATAACAAAAGTTACAAAACAAAGAATCTTTTCACATGAAATATTAACAAAAATGGCAACTGCAATGGCATAATTTTTCATATCCCAATGGTATACAATCACCATGACACAAATTAAGCTCCATCCAACACGTCTAGTATATGCAAATTGATAGTTGAAAAATTCTTACCTCCCCAAGAAACATAGCAGAGAGGACAACTGAAAAGAAAGGCTCCATAGCTTTGATTGTGTGAGTGAACGAGACAGCCACTTTTCCAAGACTCACATTTGTGAAAAGGTTCCCTAATGTGTGAACCACTGCCAGTGGCACTATTGCTGCAAGCTGTTAGTAAAATTGATCATAATTAAAATCACTCAAGGTAATCAAAGAACTATATATCTATCAAATGTACAAGTGTACAACTTTAACACCATAATATGTACCTGTGAACCACTAACTTTCGGCTTCTTATAGAGATTAAAACTCCACATGGATAGGACAAGCACAGTTCCAAGAGCAAATTGAAGCAGAGTAATAGTCACTGGGTATGGGAACACCTTCAAGACCTGTAAACAATAACTATCATTAAATAAATATGTTTCATTCTCTTTCTCCGGCATAGCAAATTCAAAAACATATGTCAATGATAAATTACAATCAACTATTTCAGATATATATATATATATATATAAATACTTATATCAATAGTCTCAACCAGAAACTTGCTGGTAACAACTGTTCCTATATCTTTATTACAGGTCAAAATTGATTGCTTAAGACTGTGTTTTGCAAAGGGTCTGATCACTTTTATAGAGAGTTTCCGATATTCCACAAGAATTACTCTAGGAAACAAACCACTTTACAATTAGCCTTTCCTTTATTAAAATAAAATGATGAGAAATTATTTCCATTTTGTTTCTGCTTTACAACATTAAATTCAGAATCTGCTCAGAACCCACCCCTCAATCACCAAAGCTTAGGTCTTAAAGGTTTTACTTCTTTCTTTAATGGAAAATTTTATAGAAGACATTTCTACCAAAACAAACAGAGCTCCTCATATATTACCAAAAAAAGAAAGAAAGAAAAAAAAAGAGCTCCTCATAAGCAAAAACAATAACTAATAAAAAAATGCAAACTCCAAGCATTTTATGCCCTAATAAATAATTTTCATAACGAGAAAGGCTATGATTCCTACAAAATCTCACATTTTCACCCCCAACAGAACTCATAATTCTACAAATTTTCAACACTTTCAAACAATATAACAAGTAAACTAAATCACCGAAAAGAAAAACAATCCAAAACTCCTACGAAATTAGATAACATTTTCGGATATATATTTTAAAATTAAAACGTTACCTGCTTGTTGTAGATATTGAAGTAGATGTTGAAGAGGTACCAGAGGCCAAACAACGCACCAAGCTCCAGCGTCTTGGTCCAGCTATTGGAGTCTGCGCTTTCGCCAGCACTCTCCGACACCGAAGTAGCTCTCAGCTGAAAACGATTCGCATCAGAGTCGGCATTCACTCTTTCCGGTAGGGAACTCCACGGTCTGAACTTAAACGACGAAGAAGAAGACGAATCAAGAGACCACGATCGACGAGGCAAAGAAGCAGAGACAGCGACATTGGAAGAGTTTCCGAGATCATGAATCTTCGAAGAAGAAGATACGCAAATAGGATCGAATCTACGGGCCAAGGTAGGGCTAGAAGGTCGCCAAAGCTTTGGGAGAGAGATAGAAGAAGAGAGAGAAAAAGCTGTGCTCTGCATCTTCGTCGTCCAGTGGCGGAGATCTGGAAAGAGAGAGAGAGAGAGAGAGTTTTTCTCGGAGTGTCCGTCGAGGAAGCGAAGGTCGTTTGGTTTGGTAGGTGAAAACAGTAGGGAAGCGAAGAGTGTAACGGAGGCCACACTGGAAAATGGAAAATTAATTAATTAAAAGAATATCCAAAAATTAGAAAAGAAAAAAAACAGAGGAATCTAAAATTGGGATATTCTTTTTTTTTTGTTAGGTAAAAATAAATTAAATTATTTTTGTGGGAAGCAAGGAATTTAATATGGAGTAAATCTATTTTTATAAATTTAATACTTATATTTAAGAGTCGGCAAAATCCGAACCAGCCTACGAGCCATTTTTTATCTAGCAAAAAAAAAAAAGTGATCTTACCTTTTATTTTTATTTATTTATTTTTTTTTTGTGTTTTTTTTTCCTTTTTTTGGTTTTGCAAAAAAATAAATAAATAAATAATATGTCTAGGTCGGGTGTACCAATTGACCTGTTTTTTGGTGGGAGGTTGGAAGGTAGGGAAATTGGACTTGAATCTTTTTGTTTGTGGGGTCCAATGGCCGGCGATTGGTTGAGAAAGTTAATTTAAGATATTTTATCGATATTATCGGGCATATTTTAAAATATATATAAATTCCATAAAAAATTAAAATTTGAAATTTATATGCATAATATTATTTATATCTTGTACCATTAACGTTATATTATAACGGTTGTACTTGTAAATTCTAATTAATTATTTAATGTTATTGGTCGACAATATCGATTGGTTCGGTGACGATGTGATTATTACAAGATGGACTGATGTTTATTCTTCTTTTTCTGATAAACACTTTTTTTTTTTGTCTGGTTTAATGACTGTTGTTTTGTTTATTAAAGAAACTTTATTTGGCTTCATTTGGAGTTAAATTTAATTGTAATTCAAGATCGTATAAATTCTAACTTTTTTGGTGAACATTCCAAAATTATGTAAAACTAACACTTTGTATATTTCCTAGACATAAGTTTGGTGAAAAAACTTATTTTGCAGATATTCTACCGTCACTAAATTTAAAAATTTTTATATCCATCTCTTTTTAAATTTATCTAAATTACAATTAAATTTCTGAAATGTGTATTAATGACATCCCTTTCTCTTCTAATACTCTCTGTCCTAATACAAATATACCTTCTACAACGAAAATTGTGACTGTCAAATTGAAATACTCTCTCACTATGTTCACCATCAACGTTCTAATACTACAAAGCTAAGGCAACAGACAAGAAAGTGGCAGACAACCCAGAGAATCTTAGAGATTCGGCGCCGGAGATTTGAGGAGGACTAGCTGTCATGGGAGTGGTGCTTCCGCTCGGAGATGGAGCACCGCCAGAGGATGGCGATGTAGCCGATGAAGGAGGAGTGGCAGTGGACTCTCTGGTGACATTGATGGCGATCTTCTGTCCTGCAGGGCAGTGGCTGTTGAATGAGCAGCTGAAGAAATGCTCGCCGGTGACTGCCAGAGTAATTCTAACAGGTGGGTTGGCCGAGCATGAGAGAGTGGTGTTTGGGTTGGCTGACAGTGGCCTGCACCGGTGACATTGATGCTTAGCTTTTGACCACCGAGGCAGTGGCTTGGCACCGAGCATATGGAGTAATGCTACACCACCAACAATTGGTACCAAGGAAGAAACCACCCAAAGAGTAGGCAACTGAAATGATTTCAGAGAAATGAAGTTGAAACCATTTAATTGAGAAAAAAAAAAATGTATAAATTCATATTAGTAACATGAAAATACAACAACTTTTGCACATAATCATAAGTGTCAATCATATAACAAAACAAAGAATCTTTTCACATGAAATATTAACAAAAATGGCAACTGCAATGCATAATCTTTCTTTCATATCCCAATGGTATACAATCACCATGACACAAGTTAATCTCCATCCAACACGTCTAGGATATGCAAATTGATAGTTGAAAAGTTCTTACCACCCCAAGGAACATAGCAGAGAGGACAACTGAAAAGAAAGGCTCCATAGCTTTGATTGTGTGAGTGAACGAGACAGCCACTTTTTCAAGACTCACATTTGTGAAAAGGTTCCCTAATGTGTGAATCACTGCCAGCGGCACTATTGCTGCAAGCTGTTAGTAAAATTGATCATAATTAAAATCACTCAAGGTAATCAATGAACTATATATGTATCAAATAGTACAAGTGTACAACTTTAACACCATAACATGTACCTGTGAACCATTAACTTTCGGCTTCTTATAGAGATTAAAACCCCACATGGATAGGACACGCACACTTCCAAGAGCAAATTGAACCAGAGTAGTAGTCACTGGGTATGGGAACACCTTCAAGACCTGTAAACAATAACTATCATTAAATATGTTTCATTCTCTTTCTCCGGCATAGCAAACTCAAAAACATATGTCAATGATAAAGTACAATCAACTATTTCAGATATATATATATATATATATCAATACTTATATCAATAGTCTCAAACAGAAAATTGCTGGTAACAACTGTTCCTATATCTATATTACAGGTCTAAATTGATTGCTTAAGACTGTGTTTTGCAAAGGGTTTGATCACTTTTATAAAGAGTTTCCGATATTCCACATGAATTACTCTAGGAAACAAACCACTTTACAATTAGCCTTTCCTTGACTAAAATAAAATGATGCGAAATTATTTCCATTTTGTTTCTGCTTTGCTACATTAAATTCAGAATCTGCTCAGAGCACACCCCTCAGTCAACAAAGCTTAGGTCTAAAGGTTTTACTTCTTTCTTTAATGGAAAATTTTATGGAAGACATTTCTACCAAAACAAACAGAGCTCCTCATATATTACCAAAGAAAGAAAGAAAGGGAAAAAAAAAAAAAAGAGCTCCTCATAAGCAAAAATAATAACTAATAAAAAAATGCAAACTCCAAGCATTGTATGCCCTAATAAATAAATTTCATAACGAAAAAGGCTATGATTCCTACAAAATCTCACATTTTCACCCCAACAGAACTCATAATTCTACAAATTTTCAACACTTTTGCAATCAAACAATATAACAAGTAAACTAAATCACCGAAAAGAAAAACAATCCAAAACTCGTACAAAATTAGATAACATTTTCGGATATATATTTTAAAATTAAAACGTTACCTGCTTGTTGTAGATATTGAAGTAGATGTTGAAGAGGTACCAGAGGCCAAACAACGCACCAAGTTCCAGCGTCTTGGTCCAGCTATTGGAGTCTGCGCTTTCGCCAGCACTCTCCGGCACCGAAGTAGCTCTCAGCTGAAAACGATTCGCATCAGAATTGGCATTCACGCTTTCCGGTAGGGAACTCCACGGTCTGAACTTAAACGACGAAGAAGAAGACGAACCAAGAGACCACGATCGACAAGGCAAATAAGCAGAGACAGCGACCTTGGAAGAGTTTCCAAGATCACGAATCTTCGAAGAAGAAGATACGCAAATAGGATCGAACCTACAGGCCAAGGTAGGGCTAGAAGGTCGCCGAAGCTTTAGGAGAGAGATAGAAGGAGAGAGAGAAAAAGCTGCGCTTTGCATCTTCGTCGTCCAGAGGCGGAGATCTGGAAAGAGGAGGAGAGAGAGAGAGAGTTTTGCTCGGAGTGTGCGTCGAGGAAGCGAGGGCGGTTAGGCTGGTTTACTTTGGTAGGTAGGTGAAAACAGTTGGGAAGCGAAGAGTGTAACTGGAAAATTGAAAAATTAATTAATTATTAGAAAATCCAAAAATTAGAAAGAAAAAATAAAACAGAGGAATCTAAAATTGGTATGTACTTTTATTTTTGTTAGGTGTTTTTGCTCAATGATGAAAATATCGGTATCGACAGAAATATCGAATGTCAAAAATACGGAAATATCGATGGAAATATCGACAGAATATCGATATCGATAAAAATACGAAAGAAATGATAGAAATTTATAAAAAAATATGAAAATTTTTAATAAAACTTCAGAATATGATTATTCATTAGATACTTTATCAATTTAACTATAAAAATTGAAAAAATATTGAATGGAAATTATATTTTTCATATCAAAAGACATATAACACTCGCTGACAGTAATAAAAAATAATATATTAAGTAATAAATTATTCATTAATTAGAATAATAATACAAATACATAATTATTTAAATATTATTTAATACCACATAAAATTTTTTGGTTGTTGAAACTTTTCGCTCACTTTCTTATCCTCATTTTTAACAGTGCATTGAAAAAAATATTAATAAAAAAAATGTATTTTCTTGATTAGTTTTGCATGTATTTGTTAATATGTCAACCATATAAATATAATATTACATCTAATTGTCTTGGTTGATAGTCATAATATATATATTATATTAGTTGGCTCTATGCATAACTATTGTCTGTTGATGGTTGAGCTTGAAAATGTATACATAAGTTTTTACTTGATGTCATTCCATAAGCATCAATTGAATAAGAGTTGTATTCATTTTAAAAAAATTATTTTTTTGCTGTGACGTTTCTATTGTATATTTTTCTCCACATGTATAGTTTTTTTTCTACAACACCAATTCTAGGCCTACATTCTCTACTTTCATAAACTTTATTTTGCATTGTATTAGCGTAATGCTCTTACTGCTAAATGGATTCAATATTTATTGATTTGGTGACTCTTTCGTAACTTTATAATTTTAGAAAAATATTCATTGATATCACCGCATGAAAGAGTTACTATCAATAGTTTAAAATTCTGAACATGTACCTCTGGAAATGGCTGAAGCATAAGGAGTTCTAGTTGGTTATCTCATAAGCTTTAGGAAAAAATCAACACTACTAGAATCTACTTCTTCAGCGATCACTCTTGGAACATTTATAACCTACTCTTCTGCTTGTAGACTAATTTTTAGATCAGAATTTTCTTTCTTATCATCTAAATGAACCAGTTTAATTCATTGATATATTTAATATAATATTAAAAAATATTATATTTTAATATTTTCTAAAAATCTATATATTTTTAAAATTTTATAAAAAAATTAATAAATATATTCAAAATTTTCATAGATATTTCAGAAATTTCCACGAATATTTTAAAAATTTCCACGGATATTTTGGAAATTTCCACAGAAATTATGGAAATTTTAACCAAATTGTGAAGGAATCAACATGAAAATTTTGACGGAAATATCGGAGAAATATCATAAATTTCCACCGAAATTATGGAAATTTTAACCAAATTGTGAAGGAATCAACATGGAAATTTTGATGGAAATATCGGAGAAATATCAAAAATTTCAATGAAAATTATGGAAATTTTACCCATTTTTTTTAGTAGGAAATAATTTTCATAACAAAAAAAAAAAAAACGAAATTTCGCCGAAAATTTCGAATTTCGAATTTTTCATCTTTGATCTTACCTTTATTTATTTATATTTTTGTATTTTTTTCCTTTTTTTTGATTTTGCTAAAAAATAAAAAAAAATTAAAAAAATGTGTAGGTCAGGTGTACCAATTGACCTGTTGTTTTGGTCGGAGGTTGGAATGTAGGGAAATTGGACTTGAATCTTATTGTTCGTCGGGTCCAATGGCCGGCGATTGGTTAAGAAAGTTAATTTTAAATATTTTATCTCTATTTTTTGGTTTTTTTTTGTCTATTGACACGTTGGTATCGAAATATTACACTTCATTCTCTAATCAAGTTCGAGCAAGGTGGGCTCACTAAAAGATAAAACTCTTCCAACACAAATCTACTTCATCCATAAATTTCAAACCCGAAACCGTACTTAAAAAAAATAATGTTCAACCATCCATCACAACTTGCATTAATAAATATTTTATCGATATTATCAAGTAGGGGTGTATATCGGTTATGATCCGACCTATTTTAAAAATAACCAATCCGATCCAATTAGTGATTGATTTTTTTTTTTTTCAATCCGATCCGATCTATACATTAAATCTAATCCAATTAAATTTTTTCAATTAGTAATTGGATTGGATCGGTTTCGCTTCAACTTTTATTTAATTTTTTAAAATTTAAATTTTGAACTTTTTATACTTTGAATATTTGACATTTAAACTATTTTTTAAACCAAAAATTTGTTGTGCTTAAATTTTGTTTAAAAAATTATGTTTTTTTTCAAAACTTAACACATAAAGTGCCCACTAAGTAATCTATAAAAAATTATATTTTTTTTTCAAAACTTAACACATAAATGATTAAAAAAATAACATGACAAATAAACATATTAAACTAAAACAAAACAAAACAAAATTACTACACTAATACAATAATCGAGTAATCCAACTCTAAATTTAAGCTAATATAACAAAGTCTATATACCAATAATATTAAATTAATTGCCATATGTTTTGTAAAAAAAAAAAGTGGTCGGTTCGGATTGGATCGGTTTTGGTCAATTTTTAACACTCCTAACCGAACCGACATTCAATTTTTAATTTTTTAAAACCGATCCAATCCAATTATACTAAAATAACCGATCTAGACAGGTTGAATTGGATTGAATTAGTTATTTTAATCGATTAGTCGGTTTTTTTGAACATCTTTATTATCAAGCATTGTTTAAAAATATATATAAATTTCATAAAAAATTAAAAACTAAAATTTATATGCATAATTATTTATATCTTGTACCATTAACGTTCTATTATAACGGTTGTACTTGTAAATTCTAATTAATTATTTAATGTTATTGGTCGACAATATTGATTGGTTCAGTGACCATGTGATTATTACAAGGTGGACTGATGTTCATTCTTCTTCTTATTAATTTTTTTTTAACTGTTGTTTTGTTTATTAAAGAAACTTTATTTGGCTTCATTTGGAGTCAAATTCAATTGTAATTCAAAATAGTATGAATTCCAACTTTTTTGGTGAACATTCCAAAATTATGTAAAACAATTACTTTGTATATTTACTTTTTTTTTGGTAAATATTACTTTGTATATTTACTAGACATAAGTTTGGTGGAAAATTTTATTTTGCAGATATTCTATGGTCACTAAAAGTTAATATCACTTCGTTACTAAATTATTTATTTTAGTAACATCATAGTCAATATTAATAAATTTTAATAATAATTTACATTTTAAAATTATACGATATTCATGCCACATACATACAGTTAAATTTAAATTATTTTTTAAATATAAAATCAATATTAATTGTTCCCTGGTGTGAGTTTGAAAATCCTCCCACCGATAAATTCGAAAATATACCATGTAAACAGAGAAATTAAAATATTCATAAATACAAATAAATTAAAATATTCATAAGTGGCTCTTTTTTCTTATCTTATTATTTACAAAACAATAATTTTGCTTGACATATGCATGCCTTCTGTTTGCTTTTACAATTTTATAATCTCTTTTTTGGAAAGGAAGCTTTCCACATGCAGAGCAAGAAAACTCTTTCTCATTAGATTTCAATCATCAGCCAATCACAACAGAATCTTTTTAAAATTTATAAAGACAAAGACTACTAAAAAACTTAGTTAAGGTGATAGAAACAATGCAAAACACATTCATTAGTTACCAATAATAACAATGAAATATGGAATTAAGAACCAATTCTCCAAATAAATTTTATTACCAAAAAAATACCACAGTGCCATCAAAGTGAGCTCTCAAGGCATAAAAAAAAAAAAAAAAAAAAAAAAAGAACTCCATTAGATTCCCTATGTTATGCCATTTGGGAATATGATGAATTACGTTGTGTATGAAATATACATGCCTCCTTACCATTACATGCTCAAGACATGAAAACTTGAATACTTGTTGTCTTCGTTATCCCGCATAGAGGGCATTCATCCATGGAACCTTCACAATCTTTACAGAGACACAGGTGTCTACAGGGTAACAACATGACTGAGACTTGTTTAACATTGCACATCCTGCAATTTATCTGCATTTCGGTAGGAACTGAATTTCCAGAACCACCAATGAATTTGCAACGTTTTGGGTTCGTAAATGATGCTGTATCATCTTCCTCACTGTCCCCATAGCCTTCTTTTCCATACACAGAACCTCGTGCCGTGACCTGTTGTAAATTGTTCTTCAAGAAATTGACTACAGATTCATTGTACTTTGCTTTGTAGTTCCACGACTGAACCTCCACCGACACATGCTTTATTCTCTCTGTTAGTTCCTTGTTCTTGCGATTTATGTTGTCTATTTCTATCTCTTTTTCATGGAGCTTCTTGACAACTCCTTTCTCAATGGAGCTGAGAAATTGAACCGTCTGTCTTTGATTCAGTTCCATAACACCCTTGAAGATCTTCTCTTCCTGCTCAAAGTTGAAATTCACCAAGGAAGAAGTAACTGTAAAATCTATAAAGATGTTTATCTCAAATGAGCTGTTCATATAAGCTTATTCAAATAGAAAAGAAAGGTGTCAAAATCCAATTCTGGAATATTATGATAAAAATCTTCAATTAGTTCAACTCATTAATTCAATATCCTCTATCCGCACTCAATTAGAGACATAAAGGAGATATTCTCCTATCCCGACAACACCTGATATACAAGGTATAAATAACTTCAACAAACATAATGCTTCTTAAATATTAAACTAGAGAGAAATTAGGTAAAAGTCCTACGTGATCTTTAGACAAGACATATAGCTCACTACCTCCAGTTGCAAAAGTTAAAGAATCCCGAGTCTTATATAAACAATAAGGGAGGAAAAAAAAACTGCTGATCTACTTTATTGGTACTATTTCTTTCTTTTATTATTGTTTTTAAGATAAATTGACAAAACCACATATAACTACAATTTTTAGGCATCAACTCCTAATTGTGAAATTGATAGCATGACCATACCTGAATTTTTATGTAACGGTCAACTTCTTCTTTCTGTTGATCAATCTCAACCTTCAGATTATCACCATGGGATGTAATAACAGGCAGGACAGCTCTCATACTTTCATTTGAGGAAGTAACAGAAGAGTTGTATTCATCCTCCTCACAGGAAAGTCTCAGCCCAGTTGAGACAGGGTTTGGATTCAGAATGCTTCCAGACTGCCCAGCTGTATCTTGACGAATGTTATTATTTAGAGATATGAGATGCTTTTGGTGTCTGAAAATAGATTCTGTATCCCTGCTTCTACTAATTGGCAGATCCACTTTAGTTGAATGATTGTTTGCCAAATGGTTTATGGAATTAATATTGTATCCAACTTGGACTGTGTTAGATAACAACAATGCCTTGTGAGACTAGACTGAAACATAGGACACTGAAGATGGTTTTGAAAGAGCAGAAACACAAATGTCCACAAACAGTTAAAGCAATCAAACGAAGTAAACATAAACAAAGAGGGAAAGCACAAGATGCCTAATAAAGGTCATCCAACTCAAACTGTTAAGTGTAGTTCATCATTATGACCAACTAGTTTAAGAAGAGAAAGAGAAAAGGGTATGGGAAATTTGCAGTAACCATGATGACAATGCAATAGCAATGTGGTGATCCTAAATGCCTTCGATTAAAAATGTAGCACTGGGGTCCATAGAACTCCATCAAACACTCTGGAAAAATAAGCTACAAACTTGATGATACAAGAGATTTGACTGTCAATGAAGTAATTACAAAAGGACCATCATTTGACAATTAAACTCTCAAATTCATACAGTGGTACAGAAAATCAAGGATTCCATATTTATACTTAAGGGTCATCCAACTATTAGTGTGGTTCATCATCATGACCAACAAGTTTAGGGAGAAAAAAAGGGTATGGGAAATTCGCAGTAACCATGATGACAATGCAATAGCAATGCGGTAATGCTAAGTGCCTTCGTTTGAAAATGTAGCACTGGGGTCCATAGAACTCCATCAATCACTCTGGAAAAGTAAGCTACATACTTGATGATATAAGAGATTTGACTGTCAATGAAGTAATTACAAGAGGACCATCATTTGACAATAAAAATCTCAAATTCATACAGTGGTACAGAAAATCAAGGACTCCATTTTTATACTTACATATAACTCCTCACTGTGAAATAACTTGAAATTATCAAATATCTCTATACACTCGTGAACAGCATTAAATAGACAAATAATAACTACTTGAACAAGAATAGTAAATAATCACTTAAAAGAAAATGCAAATTCCTTCAAAATATAACCATCATTTTTATTAAACTGTCTTTCTCAACAGAATTCTAATCCAATCATCAATCAGGCAAGGATGAACCATAATGCAAATTTTTTTTACTCGACCCAAATTATCAAAGTAAAATGTTTGAGTCATGCAACCACACTAGAAGTTCAACATATCAAGAAAAACAGTTATGCCAAGCATAAATCAGCCGGTACAAGCATAACAAAACCAGCAGATGCAAATGAAATTTCCAAATCAAAACCTCGTTAACAGAAAGACAATATGAAAAAGCAACAGCAGATATGGGAAATAACTTGATCGGAAAACTCACCGTTTCCAGATAATTGCAGCCGACGCAGCGAATTTGTATCATATCGGAACTGGTTTCCCTCATGGAAATCAGGTAGCAGCATAGGATTTCCGTCACCACCTCCAAAACCAAACATATCCCTATATATAAAATAAAAAAAATGAACACACACAAACAAAACGCACACTATCACCATAAAAAGAATTCCGATTTTAGCTGAAGTAAGCTCCTTTACTTCCATTCTCTTTTCTTTCTCTTTCTTTTTCCAAAGAATTTTCTCGCCAACCAAACAGAGCGAAACCAACAAAAAAGAAAAAGAAAAAAAGATTTACCCAAGTTTTGTTCAACCGGATTACGGATCAGAGACACCAGAACCAGCAAAACCGAAGCGATCGATGATCGTTGATCGATCTAGAAGAGAGAAAAAGAGAGAATAAGAAGAACAAAGATGGAAAATGAAGGAGAAGAGAAGCAAAAGAAAAGAAGTAATAATTGGTGGGGAAACCAATAATAAAGAAAGGGTTGAAGAATAAGAAAGCTGATGATTCCATTAGTGTTGTGTACGGGGGACTTTGTTGTTGTTATCGTCGGTGGTTTTTTTTTTTTATGAAAGTTATCGTCGGTGGTTTTGTTGCTGCTGTTGTGGAATTCTTCATCAGCTTCTTCACCTTGCTTTTCGTTTTCAGTATTGGTTTGAAGCTCGTGTCCAGATGAAATGACGGAAATGCCCTTGGGTTTTTTGAATTCTTTGGTTTTGGTGGGCCAACTCTACTTTAATTTTATCGTTGGTACTGCATGATTTTTGAGAATTTTGTGCTGATTTCTCCCAGTAATGGTGGGATTAGCTTTGATTCTTGGGAGTGCAAAATTGTCTTTTTGTTTTTCTTTTATTTTTTTTTAGAAGTACTAGTCTAGCATCTGTAGAAAATCAATGCACGAAATGCTAATTAAATAACAGGGTGAATTGCATTAAATACTTCTATATTTTTCAAAAAAAAAAAAATAGATGCTCTTAGATACCAACCTACCACCAATAATAGGTCATATAATATTTTACCATCAATCTTCGTTGAAAATTTATCAAGAATTAGCAAAAATTGTAACAAAATGACCTTTATATATATATATATATATAGTTGGTATCAGAGCCTATTTTCGGTCAGTAATGCGGTATATCGGCTGGAAACCAGTACCTAAAGGAAGTTGTCCCTGTGACTCCAGACCTCGTGTACTGGTATAACAATGCTACGTACTCTATTATCGTCCTAGTTTGATGAACATTTCTTAGTTCAGGTTTCGGAGAGAAAGAATTCATTTTTTCATGCAACATTCTCGTAGATCTACAGACAGTCTTAATCATTTTCCTACAACTATGAACAGCTTTCCTTCTACCTCTTCTGATGATTCTTTGCGAACATCATCTTCCACTTTCTCTATCCCTTCTCAGAATCTCACCCCTCATTCCCGTACCATCACTAATCTAATGGAATACACTTATATTCCAGAAGAATCCCCGATCGATCCCACTATTCAACCTCTCATCAGTCCCTATGCCATTTTCAAAAGACATAAAAGATCTATCCGACAGCTTATCTCCCCCCGTCGTGTCTATACTAAAGAGCTCATCCAGACCACCAGTCTGGACCATTGCCTTGTTCCTGCTACTCCTGAAGAACAGTTCATCACCCTTGAGATCCCTCAGGATTATATAAATCAGTGGCGTGACCAGGGATATTCTCACCTCCACTTCGGAGCCATCCGTGTCATCCTTAGCTTCCATGGCCGTCCGAACATTCCCGCTACTGCCAGAATGTCTCTTCTCAACAGAACGTTCATGCTGTATGAACATGCTGTTATTGGAACCATCACCACCACCTTCAATAGTGGAAGTGTGATGCTCACTTTTTACCCCAATTTCAACATGCCTTTAAGAGACCCGAACCTCACTTCGGCCCTTCAGATCCAGATTCAGATGCAGGGTGCTCCTCAGATCGGCTCTGCCTATGTTGGCACTATCCATCACCAACTCATCTACAGACTCCAGGATCATGCTATTAACCTTTGTCTTCCGGTTCAAGATAAAGGTCCTGCCTTCATCTCTGTTACTGCAGAGCAGCCCCATATTCCTTCTATCGTCCAGTTTCCCCCTACTCTCTGTCGAAAGGAATTAATAGACAGAATGCCTTCTACATGGCTGACCAATTATGAAAAGCTGCAGAAGAAGGCTCATGAAGCCCCTATCACTCTTCAGGTCCCTGCCTCCTTTTACCAAAGGCTACCTGATGGAACCATTCAGACAACCTACAAGGTTCCCGAGGAAGTCACAGAATCCGAAGCCTCTTTCTCTGACGACCTCCCCTTTGCCCAGTCCATGGCCATTTTCCCTATGGCCTCAGAAAAGAAAATCCCGGTGTCCCAGTTCTACCCGAACGACAAAAAGATTTATGTTGATAAGATCAACGGCCACTTCATATGGGATAGTGCTCCTGAAAAATGTGACCCAGACTGTGACTGTCACAGTGACCATTCCGATGATGATGACATCTGCCTTCCTAGGGATTCTTATATCCCAGAAAGAAGGAAGCCTGTGACTAGGTGCAAACCTGTCTCCCATCAGAAAAGACACCATCCTGATGATCCAGATTCCCCCTGGATTACTCCTATGATGAAATCTCTTCCTCCCCCGAGGACGCCCATTCATGAGCTTCTCCGACAAAGCTGTAAGTCCATCCCCGCTCACATACCCACAGGGTAGCTCGTTCCCTGTATGATGCTTGGATCCCAAGCTTCCCAGAGCTCTTACGATGTAGACTTTCCGGCCTTTCCCAAGGCCCCTGCTCCTACTCGGCCTTTTGTTCTTCAGAAGAAGGTCACCCCCTCCGGAGAGATAGCCCCCCTCACCACCGGCGAAGAGGTTCTTAACTGGCAGTCCGCTGCCATTCAGAGCAACACCCATACTCTCCAGAGAATAGATGGCAAGCTTGATCAGATTGTGGGGCATTCTCACTATCTTGATGAGAAAGTTAGTTCCTTATCCGAAGACCTTCAGACTTTCTACTTAAGGCTTCTCGGCAAAATAAAATCTCTCCATACTAAGCTTCAGCGGCTCATCCGACAGGGCTCCTTTGGCCACGAATATCTTGAAAAGGAAGCTAAGCTTCGGCAAATGCAGAAACAGCTTCAGCAAATTACCGATGATGTAAGGCACAGGGATCCCCTGGCCTCTTCCTCGAATGTCCAGCAGTCTAGTTTTGCGACTCTAGCTCCCCCTGTGGCTCCTACAATGACTTATGAGCTCTTGAGAAGGTTTCCCCAGGACCTCTCTTCTTCCCCTCCTCCCCGGAGGCTGACTCCAAGACCCAGGATGCAGCCTGCACCTGGACCAAGGATGGTATCTCCCCCTTTGATATATCCCCATGGCGATGCGCTTGACCAGCATCCTCCTCAGCAGATGGCCATTAGCCATCAGATTTCCCCTTCCACAGATTCGTCTGCATCTTCTACCGCCACAGATTATGGTGGAGAAAGTTCTGATAGTGATCTTGTTGAAATCACTAATCTTCTTATGGCAGACCCTCCTCCTTCAGGCACTACCAGACAGGAATCTCGTCCTGATCCAACCGTTGAAATCCCTTCAGATGAAGATATTGGGGAAACTAACACCCCTCTAGGCCCCTTGCCGACTGATGAATTTCCTAAACCTAATACCGGCCCTTGGTTTAGCCTTGACGATGTTCCCCCTCACCAATGGGACAATAAGTTCAAAGAATTTGCTGCCTGGATTGATAATCAAGCTGTGCACCCAGAGGCGAATCCTAGGATTGTCCTTGTTGATTTCTTGTCCAGAACCGTTGGTTTTCTTAGAGACTGGTGGCAATCTCTGGGAGAATACAGACAGCTCCAGTTCTTAAATTTCCCCCTAAACCAGGCTCTTGCTAAGCTTCGTCTCCAGTTCTTAGGCAAATCTCAGCCTCAGGAGCAGCAGAACAGAAAAGACTATTTCGCTATGAAATGCTGTTCTTTGAAAAGAAAGGATTTAGATATTCATTACCAAAGAATGTCTAAACTCTTTTATGCTCTCAATGGTTTCGACAGCATTGAGCTCAAGCAGGTCTACATTACTTCCCTACCTGATGACATCCAGCCTAAATTGGAAAAGGAGGTTGCCTCTGACCAAAAGGGTCTTATTCATCTCACTCTCAGAGAGATCCACCAAAAGGCTCTTATTGCCTTGGAAAAAATATGCGAGCAACATTCTTACTGGTCGAAATTCATGAGTAGAGGATCTAAGTTTGAGAAGTTATGCCAGAAGCCTTATCTTCAGATCAAATGCAAAGATAACAAGTGCTCTTGCTCTACAAAAAAGAGCCGTCATTTTCAGAAATATCCTTTTGCTCCCCAGAAAAGGAAATTCAGAAGCTCTTTCAAGAAAAAGGTTCGTTTTTTCAAACGGAAACCTCCAGGAGACAAGGACAGCAGATCAGATCGCTGTTTTATCTGTGGAAAGAGGGGCCACTTTGCCAAGCAATGCCCAAACAAACCACAGAAATCTGCTAGACTTGTCCAGACTCTCCAAATGCAGCTAGCTTCTAAGCATGATAATGACGCAGAGCTTGAATCTCTCTTCGCAGAGCAATCCCATGATGATGAAGACACTATTTTTGCTCTCCATGAGTCTTCCTCAGATAGGTCCGGTGACGATCATAATCCTTTGTATTGCCTGAATCAAGTCTATCAGAGCATACAGTCTTCTCCTCCGATTCCCAATGTTGAGATAGATCTGCTACTCTCAAAATATGATGTCCCTATTAAGCTTATTGCTTACATGGACACTGGTGCTCACAAGACTATGATGAACCCCTCCGTCCTTCCAGAAGACCAATGGGTTCCCCACAAGGAATATTTCAAGGCGGCGGACGACAGAGTTTTCTCTGTCAGATTAATCTCCAAGAGAAAAATAGGAATCAAGTTTTTTCCTAACTGTGTCATATGGACTCATGTGTTAGGGACTAATCTCCCTGACAAAGATCTTCTAGTAGGAATGGATACCTACTTTCAAGCTCAGCACCTCCGTATCCTTCCCCTTGGAATTAGGTATAAGAATCAATTCAAACCTTATACAGACATTCCTAAATTGTTTTCTCTTCAGCAGGCTTCCAAGCAGTATTCGGGTTTCCAGAAAAGCCTCCTTCGCCTGTGTGCAAATTCCCACGAAGATTTTGAAAAACATCATCCCTCTCCTCTCTGGAGGAATCAGGCTTTCTTTGTCCAACTGCCTTTCAAGAAGAATGAGGATATAAATCCTACCAAGGCTTCTCATCCAGGGATGACTCCCTCGGACTTAAGGCTGGCCCGTGAGGAATGTGCCCAGCTCCTGGCCCAGGGTCTCATCGAACCCACTATCTCTGATTGGGCCTGCCAGGCCTTTTATGTTGAAAAAAGGTCCGAGGTTATCAGAAAAAAGAAAAGGCTTGTCATAGATTATAAACCTCTGAATCTCTTTCTGAAAGATGACAAGTTTCCTCTCCCAAAGATTCAACCCTTGTTTGCCCAACTTCATGAAGCAAAAATCTTTTCTACATTCGACCTCAAAGCAGGATTCTGGCAAATAGGGATTGATCCTGTTGATAGACCCAAAACAGCCTTTTGCATTCTTAATGCCCAATACCAATGGACTGTCATTCCTTTTGGGCTAAAGGTTGCCCCGTCTCTTTTCCAAAAGTCTATGTTAAAAATCTTTGAGCCTATCCTGAATAACACTCTCGTCTACATAGACGATATCCTTATGTTCTCCAATACCCATGAAGAACATCATGCTCCGCTAACTCAGTTCTTGGATATATCCCAGCAGCATGGCATCATGCTCTCTGAGCAAAAGAGCTTTCTAGCTCAACCTTCCATTGATTTCCTTGGGTTGCACATCCGAGACGGAATTTATCAACCGGACGATCATCTCACACAGGAGCTGGTCAAATTCCCAAATAAAAATCTTACCCAGAAGCAGATTCAACAATTTTTGGGAATCATCAATTAAATAAGAAATTTTATCCCCAGGGTTGCTCATCACACAAGCAAGCTCTCTGCTCTGCTTAAGAAGGACCCTCCTCCCTGGAGTTCTACCCAGACTCAGGCCGTAAAAGCCCTTAAAGAGATAGCCGCCCATCCTCCTCCTCTGAAGATCCCTGGCACAGGACAGCGGATCCTGCAGACCGATGCTAGTGATGATTATTGGGGAGCTCTTCTCCTTGAAGAAGATGATCAGGGAAAGAAGCATTATTGTGGCCATGCTAGCAGTCAGTTTTCTCCAGCAGAAAAGCACTACCATACCATCTACAAAGAGATCCTTGCTGTGAAATATGGCATTAAAAAGTTTGAATTCCATCTGTTTGGATACCATTTTCTGATCAACATGGACAATTCTTCCTTTCCTAGAGTCCTTGATTTTAAGAACAAGGTCCTTCCTGACAAGCAACTTCTGCGTCTCAAAGACTGGTTTTCTAAATATGACTTCTCGGTCAAACATCTTAAAGGTAGAGAAAATTTAATTCCTGACTTTCTCTCAAGACCTCCTCCCATGAAACTTATCTCTCGCATAACCTCTTTTCCCCTGGTTATGATGGCCAACCCTCCTCATCTCCCTGACCGAGCAACTGTCCAGAGGAACCTTCCTCCTGATCTTAATGATCATTTTCCCCCAAATATCATTCTTGCCTTTGCTCAAGAAAAGAGAACCACCTATCTCTACCATGTGCTCCTTTCTTTTGAACAGCCCCATAGGGCCTCTCTATGGAATAATAAGCTTTATTCTGTAGTCCCTTTCCACTTTGATCCTAGCCTGACCTTTTCTGATGAGCTTCTCTGGTACCTATGGTGTTGTATTACAGAGCATTCTGTTGCTCTTGTCTTTCCCACTCTCATTCTCCTTGATCACCTGATAAATACAACCAATCATGATTCCCTTCTCTGGACCTTTCTAGAATGGTTTCACAACCTTCAGTGGTGGAGGGAAGAACTCTACAAGATTCTTCAGCACAAGAACTTATGGAAGCTCCCGCCAGACAAACAGAAAGAGACATCTTCTATTTTCATTCTTCATAGGCCATATTACTTCAACAAGACAACTGGTAAACTATGGGCTCAAGGAATGGCTTATGAATGGGCCACGGTTTCAAAGGCCCAACTATCCCTTACCTAGAAGCTCTCACTTTAAAATTTCCTTCGTGAAATTAACAGCCTTAATGAGATTTCAGGTCCTGATGAAATCCTCATTATCCCTGGCCATTCTCCTCCTGGCCCTCTCCCAGGAGAGCCAGGCCCATCTAGGGTTCCAGAGCTAGGCCCTTCGAATCCCTCTCCTATGGATTTAGGCCCATCTGGTGACTTTGACAATCCTACCAATAGGGCCAATGATGTCGACCAGGCCTCTCCAAACTTTCAAGATTCTCTGTTCCAAGATTCTCAGGATCCCTATGATGATCATTTTGACACCTGGATGGACCACAATGTTGGAACACAGTGGAGGACTGACAGCCCACGTGATACTGCCACTACCCCCTGGTGGAAAGATTTCGGGCGAGGTGCTTCTTTGGATTCGAATGACTCAGACTATCAAAATCTCAACGTGTCACCCAGCCAGAATAGCATGTGATGCTTTCGGTGGCTTTTTCTTTTGCTTTTTCTTTTGCTTTTACTCTTGTCTTATTTTAGTTGCTTTTTCTTTTGCTTTTCCCTTCGGCTTTTACCCTCGGTAAAAGAGTTTGTTGTATGGCCCTCTCCAGCTATAAAAGGAGCCCCGTTTCCTCTTTCTCGATAGAGGAAAAAAACTGAATAAGATTGTCTTTGCTTTCTCCAAATGTTGTCCGGCTAATTTCTCCTTGTTCTTTCTCAAAGATCCTTTACTATGTTTTGTTCATCAGCACCTGAGATGTTATGAGTATGCTCTGCACTTGCCCTGCGAAAGGGATCTGGTGCATCAGAAAATACATTAGTCTTTTGGTTCATCAATTGTTCAGGTTTTCTCAGTACTGGTAATGCTCTAAGATGCATGAGACTTTGTATGCCCTGGAGTGGCTTTGTGTGTCTCGAGCATACCTGAGTATTGCCATGTACTGTTAGAATGCCTAAACCTTGTTGGTATCACAAAATGACATGTTTGACATTTTTTTAATAAAGTGCAGGCCTGCAGGGTGATATTGCTTAAAAAAATGCAAAAATTATTTCGACACTTTTTCCCAAAGTACAATAATTCACCAAAAGACATAATATTTTATGTTTCTTATTATATTTCTTTATATTTTTCTTAGGTCATTTATCTTTTTTTCTCATCAGGGCAATATTCATTTTTTTTTCTCCTCTATGTTACTCTAATTATGTAACTAGTTAAATGTAAAATAATCTATAAATACCAACATTTTATAGAGTTTGGTAGGAAGAGCTTGTCTATGTATGGATATGAGATATTTAAAAATTCATGATACCAACCTATATATATGTGTTCTATTTCTCACTTTTTAGGTAAATAAGTTTATTTCTTTACTTATTAATAAATTTTTACTAGTTTGTAAAATTATATTTTGTTTGTCTTATAAATTATTAATTGCTTGAATATGAAATGTTGAGAAATTACTCAGCAAGTAAAATGCACAGTCCTTCTGACTGAATGTGCGAAATAAAATTTCTACAAATGCCTAACTTCACAGGATCCTCTATTTGTTTTTTTAACATGAGCCATAGATTTGAGTGTTTGACCTTGCAATAAATTACAGTAAAAATAATTAATGAATTTATAAATTGCAAAAGAATTTAATGTGCTCGAAAAGTAAATAACATAACTAAACAAATTCGGAACGAGAAAAATATGTGTATAAAATTGATTGCTTAATATATAAAAAATATAGTAAAAATTTGGTTAATTAAATAAAAAAATGATAAATTTATAAAATTCAATGTCTATGTGTATAATACATTATAATAAGAAAAAGGAAATTAGAAATACATTATCCAATATTTATTAAAGTAAATTATTTTTTATATACATAATAAAAACTATAATTATTAACAAAATAATAATAATTTAATAGATTTAAAATTTAGTATTTTTAATTTGGTTAAGTTGCTCATTTAGCCTTCGAGTTTAAAATATTTTATATTAAACTCTCAATTTACTATTTGTTTTACATTAATTCAATTCCAAAATGATTTCCAAAAGTTTAAAAATTAAAAAAAAAATTGTCTAATTATTTAAATTTACAAAAAATATGGAGAAAAAAATTGTCAATGAGTAAACTACTCAATCTTAATTAGTCAATTTAAAAATAATTTAAAAATTAAATTAATATAAAACTAATTGAAAATTAAAAATTTAATGCGAAATGTTTTAAATTTAAAAGCTCAAAGTACAATTTAACCAAAATACAGCTTCTAAAGCACAATTAAGCCTTCCTTTAGTCTATGAAAAAAATAAATTAATAAAATAAGCTACCAAAATTTTATTTGATATAGTTTAATAATATTCTTTTAACATTTTTATTTCGACAATGTTTATCATTAGTATTTAATAAAAATATTAAAATTTTGATTTAAAAATGTATTTTTGGTAATTTTATTCGTGAACCAAATTTACGAGTGCATACCATTTTTAAGTTTAAAAAATATACTATTATATTTTTTAAATAATTTTTAAAAATTCATACATACAACTGTTTTTTTCCGCCCCACGTGGATGGAACATAAATAAATTGGAATTAATTCGAACTCCCACATGATGAAAAAAAAAAAAAAGGTCTTGAGAAGAAAATGGTCCAATTTGACAGCTATATATTGCTAACATCAAGAAATGAAATAATCGGGAATCTCGAGTAACTAGCGAAGCCGCTAAAGTAGTGCTTTTTTTCGCTGCTACTGCACGATGGAGAGAGAGTTTTCAGTGACATGGGCTCCCAGTGTGGACTCTTACTGGGTTAAAAAGACGCCTGAGTTTGATCCATTCACTAGATAACTCCTGGGCCTATGACCCCACTACGAGTAAGTCCTTTTTTCTTAGAAAAAAAAAAAAGCCTCTAAAGTAGTGATAATTTTGTCAATAAAGTAGGTCCTATAGAAATTCCATCTATTTCCAATCTCTTGTAAAAATAAAAAAAAAATGAATCCATTTATAATTTTCTGTCAGTTGCATTAATGGATCCAATTGAAAATGATACCAAAATGTATACATATTATTTGCTTATTGGAATAGTAAAAAACCTGAAGCTTTAAAATATCACGGGACAAATGTGCTTTCTGATGTACAAGATCCTTTTCGCAGGGCGAGTACAAAGCATATTTGCAGCATCTCAAATGCTGATGAACATACTATAGTAAAGGAACTCGGAGAAACAAATAGAGAATTTAGCTAGACATATTTCTTGCAAATCACACTGAAATTTTATTTCAAATTTCATTTTGATTACAACTGAGAACCAGAGCTCTTTATATAGAAGGAGAAAAGAGACAACATCATTACCATACTATTCTTTTATACTCGGGAAAGCAAAAAGCAAGAAGCAAAAAGCCACCGAAAGCAATCGAAAGCAGGATAGACAGGATAAAAAGGAATCACATGCTATTTTGTCCTGGGGATATGTTGAGGTTCCTGTAGTCTGAGTCGTCAGAATCAAGAGATGATCCACGACCAAAATTTTTCCACCAAGGCATAGTAAGAGGGTTAGTATGGCTTGATGGACCGACATTTTCAGCAATGAGCATGTCAAAATTTTCATACGAATCTTGGGAATCTTGGAATTATTCCGGGGGAGCCTGAGAAAGATCATTGGGCCTGTCTAAAAGAATATTATCAGCAGGGTTCTCTTTTTGGACAAGGTTTCTAGAAGAGGATGGGCCTGGAGTAGATAAGCCTGGATCCTAAGGAGATTTGTCTTTGATGATAAAAACTTTATCTGGGCCAGTAGGAGGGGATAGACTATTAATTTCACAGAGGAAGGTTTCAAGTTCTAGTATCGGAATGGTGGATAAACGAATGGTATACACAGTGGCCCATTCATAGGCCATACCTTGAGCCCAGCAATTGTTTGTGGTTTTATTGAAGAAATAGGGTCTGTGAAGTATTAAAACAGAAGACATCTCATTCTGTTTATCTGGAGGGAGCTTCCAAATATGTTTGTGTTGGAGGATCTTGTAAAGTTCTTCTCTCCACCAAGTCAGACCATGGAACCATTCTAGGAAGGTCCAGAAAAGAGAATCATGGTTGGCAGGATCAACCAGATGGTCAAAGAGAGGGATACTAGGAAAGACAAGGGCAATGGAGTGTTCTGTAACACAGCACCAGAGGTACCAAAATAGGTCATCAGTGAATCTCTACTCTGGATCAAAAGAGAAGGGGACAACATAATATAATTTTTCATTCAAAAGATAGTCTTTAAAAGGCTGTTCCAGGCTGTGTGGAACATGGTAAAGATAAGTACTCCTTTTATGTCAAGCATAAGCAAGAATAATATGAGGAGGAAACCGATGATTGAGATCTGAAGGAAGATCTCTTCGAATGGTTGCCCTGTCAGGGAGGTGTGGCAGATTAGCCATTAAAATCAAAGGGAAAGAGGAAATGTGAGAGATGATCTTCATTGGTTGAGGCCTTGATAATAAGTCAGCAATAATATTCTCTTTTCCTTTCAGATGTTTGACTGAGAAGTCATATTTTACAAACCAATCCTTGAGCTATAAGACCTATTTATCTGGGAGAGCCTTGTTCTTGAAATCGAGGACCCTAGGAAAAGATGAGTTGTCCATATGAATCAAAAAGTGGTAACCAAGTAAGTGGAATTCAAATTTTTTGATATCGTATTTGACCGCCAAGATCTCTTTATAGACAATATGATAATGTTTTTCTGCCTGTCTGAATTGCCCGCTAGCATGGCCACAGTAGTGGCGTTTTCTTTTTTCATCTTTTTCAAGGAGAACAACGCCCTAGTAATCATCACTAGCATATGTTTGAATGATTTGTTGACTCGTTCCAGGGATCTTTAAAGGAGGAAGGTTCCGAGCTATCTCCTTTAGCTTTTTGACAGCCTAAGTCTGATAAGGACTCTAAGTAGGAGGATCTTTCTTTAGGAGGACTGAAAGTTGGCTGGTGTACTGAGCTACATGAGGGATGAAATCTCTGACATAATTAATAATTCCGAGATGGATGAAATCTCTGACATAATTAATGATTCTGAGATTTTATTGAATTTGCTTGACTGAGAAATTTTCATCAGGGAATTTGATTAATTCCTTAGTCAGGTGTTCTCCGGGCTATTAGACTCCGTCTTTGATGTGGAGGCCAAGAAAGTCAACAGAGGACTGGGCCAGAAAACTTTTTTGTTCAAAAGCATGATCCCGTATTGATGAACAAGACTATATAATTGGACATGTAAAGCCTGATGGTGACAGGACCCGCACTACCCAAGTCCTGCCTGCAGGACTTAATCACCCTGATTAAGTCCATAAGCAGTCAACAACACAATAATTAATAAATTCACAACCCAAACTCTTAAATGCCAGAAATTTTAATAGAAATTTCGGCAGAGTTTTGTCTATAATTACAACATTCCCCAAATTATTTACATGTACCTGCACGCCAGACAATATTTCACAACAATCCAGTAATTTCTCAGAAATACACCCATATACATAAACTCCATGACATATATATTAAAATTTGATTACACAAAATATCTCTAGCATATTACAGTTTACTACTCAACTAACATATAAACTCGCACAATCTAACTATGACACTACTACCTCTAACTCGCTCCTCCTGCACCAATTAGTAACAGTAGCAAGGCTAATAATCCAAGAACTACCTGAAACATAATTAAGAATTTTTTTGGTGAGGTGAGTATTTGCATACTCAGTGAGTAGAAACTAAATAAGAAAATAATATTTTCTTCCATATATAACGTATATAAAAATTGGTTTGTTCATGCAATCTCTTTGGAAAATAGTTCGTCTTTCAAATTTCTGAATTTCTAAAATATTCATATATTTATATATACATATACATTTAACATAATTAATATATTTGTTTATGTCAAAATGCCTTGAAATATAAAATAGCACACACAATCAATGCAACCAAATATATGAGGGACGTTCAGTGAAAAGCCACAGAACATATATATACAAACACATCATATATATACCGGACGGGTAAGCTAACCATTAAATCCCCAGTGAAAAGCCACAGACATATATGTGAACAAATCATCATATACCGAGCAGGTAATAACCATTTCTGTGAAAATTATTGTCCCTTCATATATTCACACATATATGCAATTCATAATCTCAGCTTGGCGGCATAACCCATCGCACAAGCATAAATAATATGGCGGCATAAACCATCGCCCAATCACTTGGCGGCATAAATCATCGCTCAAGTATAAATAATCTGGCTGTATAAACCATTGCCCAATCATTTGGCGGCATGAACCATCGCCCAAGTGTATCCAATGTCAAACCTCCCTACCCGGCGGCATAATCATCGCCCAAGTAGTCACCAACCTTGTTACACCCTACTCGGCGGCATACTCATCGCCCAAGTAGTCACCACATAGGTGCCATGCATTTATGAATTCACACAAAATAATCACATTCATAAATACTTTTAAACACATGTATAAATATGTATGTATTTATTCCAATGGAAATAACAAAGTAATATATATATATATATATATATATATCTATAAATATATATATATATATATACTTGTAAAGATTATTTAATCGTAAAATATATTTCTTAATAATATAATCTTTGAATATATTTCCAAACCATAAAATATATGTATATATATTCATGCATTTACATATATATAAATATATATATGTGTTCCCATTCACAGATACGTCGCGTTGACGTCTATCCACGGTTGGTCGCTCCTTGTCGTTTGACCGGATTAGTTCCTTCCTCTAGTAATACAATAACATAATATTACCAAATACTTCATTACCCTAATGTAAAATAAAACCTCATTTTTATTACCTATTTTCACAATTATGCAATTTTTCCCCTAATAATATAGGTTTATTAATTATATTTTTACTCAAATGATTTTGAGGTTAATAACTAAATTTTATTCTTAATTTTCATCACAATTAATTTTTCCAACTAAATTTATATCATCAACCACTTAAATTTTCTAATTAAAATTACTATCTCTCAACCAAATATAAAATCAACCTTCACAATTTCTCTATATCTCTTAATTATAATTTATTACATTAACTACAATCACAATTCCTAATCTATCATCATAATTTCATCAAAACACATTCCAAACACTCACAAATTTCCCTAAATTTCCATTCTCCAACTCTATACTACAATGCTTATCATTATACAATGTAATTAAGCATAAGAAACATGATTTACCTTCAATTGGAGCCAAAATTTCACACTTTCTCCAGAAATCTGAAAATTCTTTTTGTATCCTTTTTGTCAAATCCTTAACCTAGCTCATTAATCTTTAATTCCAACACTTGGGTTTTGTAAAGGAGTGAAAAAGGAAGCTTTTGGTACAAATATTCCGGCGAGAGGTGGCCGGAATTTCTCAAAATCCAGTGAGAAAGAAATTAGGTAAATATCCAAAAAAACTCAAGCTTATGGTGGTTTTCGGTTAAAACAAACCTTACCAAAGTGTTTAAAATGCTCTAAAACTTATGGGTAACCTATTTTTAAGCTAAATTTGGAAGAGATTTGAAGAGATTTAAATTTTTTTCTCAAAAGCCATGGCCGGCAACCAAAAATGGAGAAAAAAACCAGGTGCTGCGCGTGAGGAAGAAGGCTGAGGCTTTAATTCAATTTTTCCCCAAAATTCCCATTTTGCCCTTCATTCAATAACACATAATTATTTAACTATAAGGGCAAAACGGTCATTTTATTTTTATTATTTTATTTTATTTTCTTTTCTCATTTTTAATTTTACTTTCCTTTTATTTTTATTTTTTTCTTCTTATACTAATTTTTAAATATACAAATTCACAAATTTTAATTCTAAATTTTTTTATATTCCTTTTAGATTAATTTTAAAACTATTTAAATAATTATTTTACTAATAATTATTTTTCTTATACTAGCGTTAGGGTAATTAAATATATTATTAAACATAATTAACTCTATTTACCTTGCTAATTCTTAATTAGATTTTAGGATGTTACAGATGGGCCTTGTGGGAATCCGAGAAAAGCAGAATATCATCGATGTAAATAAGGGTATTTTTGAGAATAGGTCCAAAAATTTTGAGCATAGTCTTTTGAAAGATAGAAGGGGAAACTTCGAATCCAAAAGGAAAGACAGTCCACTGGTACTGGGCATTTGGAATGCAGAATGCAGTTTTGGGTCTGTCAATAGGGTGAATACCCACTTGCCAAAATCCATCTTTGAGATCAAATTTAGAAAAGATAGTGGCTTTGTGAAGCTGGGCAAAGAGATGTTGGATTTTTGAAAGATGAAACTTGTCATCTTTGAGAAAAAGATTCAGAGGTTTATAGTCTATAACAAGTCTCTTCTTTTTCTGAATTAATTCAGATCTTTTCTCAACATAAAATGCTTGGCAAGCCTAATCAGATGTAGTGGGCTCAATGAGGCCCTGAGCTAAAAGCTGAGAGCATTCTTCTCGGGCCAAGGCAAGGTCTGCATGAGTCATTCCTGGGTGAGAGGCCTTTGTGGGGTTAATGTCTTCATTCTTTTAATAAGGGAGATGAATGAAGAAATCTTGATTTTTCCATAGAGGAGAATGATGCTTCTTTTGAAAATCAAAATGGGAATCCGCACATAGAAGAATGAGTCTTGATTGAATGGCAGAATATTTTTCCTGAACATGCTGTAGGGAAAATAGCTTAGAAATACTAGTATAAGCTTTAAACTGATTCTTATACCTAATTCATAGAGGGAGAATCCGAAGATGTTGAGCTTGGAAATAGGTGTCCATGCCAATCAAAAGATCTTTATTAGGGAACTTGCTTCCAAGGACACGAGTCCACACAATACAGTTAGGGAAGAACTTGATTCCTATCTTCCTCTTGGTGATGAGCTCAACCTTAAAGATCTTATCATCAGCAGCTTTGAAGTATTCCTTGTGCTCTGTCCAAAGTTCTTTAGGGAGAATAAAGGGATTCATCATGCTTTTATGGGTTATTATATCCATGTAAGCAATCAGCTTAATATGATTATCATACTTTGAAGGAAGAAGATCTATCTCCACATTAGGAATTGGAGGAGTGAGATTTTTGACATGATAGATCTGCTATATTTTGTACAGGGGCTTAGAAGAGCTGTCTTCAACATCTTCAGAAGAGCTGTCATGGATAGCAAAGATGGTGTCTTTGTTGTCACATGATTGATCTTCATAGAGGGATTCAATGTCAACATTTTTATCTTTAGAAGAGAGAGGTAAAGACTGAAGCTGTTAAATGAGACGGGTAAATTTTTGTTGTCTATTGGGGTATCTTTTAGCGAAATGACCATTTTTTCTACAGATGAAACACTTGTCAGATTTAGGATGAGAGTCTCCATTCTTTCTTTTAAAGAATCTGACCTTTTTCGTGAAAGGAAATTTGTGCTTCTTCTTCTCAGAGAAAGAGAAGAACTTCTGGGAATGGTTTTTCTTTTTTGTAGCGCACCTGCATTTTTTTTCTTTGCATTTGATTTGTAGGTATGGCTTTTGGCAGAGCTTGTTGAATTTGGAATCTCTATTCATGAAACGCGAAAAGTAAGTATGTTGCTCACAAATTTTTTCTAAGGCAAGCATAGCCTTCTGGGTGAATTTCTCCAAGGGATATTTGAACAAGACTTTTTTGTTCCTAAGCAATCTCCTTTTCTAGCTCGGGCTGAATTTCTTCAGGGAGGGAAGATATGTAAACTTGTCTGAGCTAAGTACTGTCAAAACCGTTGAGGGAGTATTAGAGCTTGGACATTCTTTGATAGTGAATGTCAAGGTCCTTTTTCTTTAGGGAACAACACTTAATGGCAAAATAATCTTTGCGGTTTTGCTGCTACTGAGGTTGAGACTTGCCAAGGAACTGAAAGCGGAGTTCTTCAATGGCTTGATTTGGAGAAAAACTGAGGAATTGTAGCTGTCTATATTCGCCTAAGGATTGCTACTAGTCTCTGAGAAATCTGGTGGTTCGGGACATAAAGTCGATTAAGATGAGTCTGGGATTTGCATCTGGACGAACAACTTGATTATACATCCAAGTAGAAAATTCTTTGAATTTATTTTCCCATTGAGGAGGAGGGATGTCATCAAGAGAGAACCAAGGCCCTGAGTTATTCTTTGGAAATTCTCCTGTAGCGTTGGTAGTAGGGCCAAGGGCAGTAGTATTTGTTTCTCCATAATCTTCATCAGAGGGTATTTCTACTGTTGGATCAGGATGAGTGGTGCCAGAAGTAGGATCTGGATATGCCATAAGGAGATCTGTAATGTCAGCTAAACCACTATCACTATTGGTAGAAGAAATAGTGTAGGGAGTCGATGTTTCAGAATTTTTTTTTGATGAGAAACAGCCATGTGCTGGGGAGGAAGCTGATTGGAGGTAGAAAGACTGTGGAGAAAACTTGGAGGATTTTGAAATCTTGGTCTGGGAGAAAGTCTCCTTGGTGGAGGAGGAAAATAGGACCTGTCTTGAGGAAACTTTCGAATAAGCTCATAGGTCATTGAGGGGGTAGATCTCTGGCTATTAGAAACAGTAGGAGCCAAGAGACTGCTTCTTGAACCCTGGGAAGTGAAGGGAGAAGATCTTGGATCTTTGTTTCTGACATCTTTAGTAATCTGCTGGAGCTGGGTATGAAGCTGTCTAATTTTTGACTCATTTTCTTGGAACTCATTGCCAAAAGAGTTTCTGCTGATGAGTCGCTGAAGATCAGCAGTTAAAGAATCAATTTTTTGGACCAAGTCATGATAGAAGAATTGGAGTTTTTCAGATAAGGAGCTGATCTTTTCACCAGCGATGATATTTTCCTCGACAAGCTTGTCGAGTTTACTGTCAATACGCTGGATAGAAACAGAGTTATTTTGAATGGCAGCAGACTGCCAATTGAGAACTTTTTCTCCTGCGGTCAAAGGGGCCAAATCTCCAGAGGGGAGGACTTTCTTTGGATGAACAAAAGGACGGGTGACCGTTGGGGCTTTCGGAAAAGCCAGAAAGTCTTCTTCGTATGAACTTTGTGATCGGAACATCATACAGGGAACATGTTGAGTCATGGCGGGTTTGTGAACCGGCCTTGATTTGCAGCTTCTCCTGATAAGCTGATGGATGTATAGTCTTGAAGGAGGAGGAAACTTTTTCCATGGAGGAATCCATGGGGAATCTGGATCATCAGGGTGGTATCTCCTGGAAGCAGAGGGCGGCTTGCACTTAGAAGCTGTTTTACGCTGTCTGGGGGTGTAGTCATCATGATCTGAATCTTCATCATAGCTACAATCTGGGTCGCAATTTTCTGGAGTAGTATCCCAGATAAAATGACCATTGATTTTGTCTACATAGATCTTTTTTCCATCTGGGCAGAATTGAGAAACGAGAATTTTTATTTCCGAACTGATCGGAATGATTGCCATAGACTGGGCAAAAGGGAGGGATTCTGAAGTAGAGGCCTCGGAGTCAGGAATTTTTTCAGGAACTTTATAAGTTGTTTGGATGGTACCATCAGGTAGTCTTAGAAACGAAGAAACAAGAGCTTGGAGAGTCATTGGAGTTTCCTGGAACTGTTTTTGAAGCTTTTCATAATTAGTCAGCCAAGTAGAAGGCATCCTCTTCAGCAATTTTTCTCTGCAAAGGGCATGAGGGAATTGGACAATGGAAGGTATGTGAGGTTGATTGGCTGAGACAAAGACCGATCCTTCATTTTCAACAGGAAAGCAGATGTTTATAGCATGATCTTGTAGCCTATAAACAATTTGATGGTGGATGGTACTGGCATAAGCTGATCCAATCTGAGGAGCTCCTTGGATTTGAACTTGTATTTGAAGAGCCGTGGAAAGATTTGGATATCTAAGTGGCATATTGAAGTTGTGATAGAAAGTGAGCATGATGCTACTACTGTTTAGAAATGTAGTGGCTGAGCCTATAATAGCATGTTCATATGTCATAAACGTTCTGTTAAAAAGTGACATTTTAGAAATAACAGGAATGTTTTACCAACCATGAAAATTAAAGACGAGACGAATGGCTTCTAAGATAAATGATTACTAAAAAAACTAACTAAGATAAATAAACCAATCTAAAATTTATTAAATCCAGACGGTGATCAAAACTCCTCTCTCAAACGGAGAGCAATTTGGCTTCTCAAATAAAAAAATAAAAATAAAAAAATAAAATAAAATAAAAAATAAAAAAATCACACAAAAATGCGTGCACCAAAAAAGTAAAAAAAGAAAAAAAAAGGATCATACAAAAATGCAAAATATTTTATCCAAAATTATTTAGAAGAAACATTTTTAATATACCTTTATCCACAACGCGACACGTGTAACTTTCTCTTCCATTAATCAGACAACTGCCGCTTACAGGTGAGGTCAGATTGAATCCTCCATAAATAGAGGAACTGAAAAAATCCATATCTTCCTTGTAATTACCCCAAATTACCCTCCATTTCCTTCCGCAATTTCGCCCAATCTGACGGCTATTTCAGTAACTTGACGCTTAAAATTATGGATAATGGTTAATTTAAAATAACAAAAATAGATCCCGCAAAACTCGTCCGAGCAATATTCCCACTTTACCGCACAAAAAAAGAAAAATATTCTCTAAATCCGCTCATGTTTTTCGCTTCAGATCCTTTATTTAAAATCGTTGTAAGAAATTTTCCCGGAAAATTATTTTTGGAAGGAAAGTGAGGGAAAAAAGAAAATGCATTCTTTGAGTCTCAGAGTTTTTACTGGTTTCAACAATTCGGCGGCGGCGAAGCGAGGTGTGAACGGTGCGGTGTATTCGGAGTTCGGGTCGAGAAGAGTCGGGTTTGGTTTGAGGGATTTGGGTGCGAAGGGTTGTAGAATTGTGGCTTGTGCTTCCGGGAGGAATAGTAATGGTGGAGGTAGAAGTCGAAGTTCGAGTTCGATTCCGAGCCCGAGTCCGAGTTCGTTTCTGACTCGGAGCCAAACCTATGCTTTGTTGAAGCAGCAAATGGAGGTTGCCGCGAAATCTGAGGTCGGTTATTTATTTTCTTGCGTTTTTTGGATGATATTTGAGGATTTATTTATCTTTTAATTGCCAGGTCTTTCTCGGGAAACAATCAGAGGGTTATTGATTTTTTAAACTTTTGTTTTGAGTTTTTAGGACTATGAAGAAGCTGCGAGGATACGGGACTCGTTGAAATTATTCGAAGATGAAGAACCGGTTTTGCGGCTACGTAGGTTGATGAAGGAGGCAATTGCTGAGGAGAGGTTTAAGGTAGACTACTTGCTAAAAAAAACTAAGAGCCCAATTTTTAATATATATTTCTAATGTCAAATTGAAAGTTCTAGTTTCAAGTTACTTATAAGTGATAACTTTGGCATTTGGGTCTTTCATAGCGCAATTCTTTTTATATAATTTTACAGCTCTTCTCTATTGTTTATTATTGGTTACTTTTATCAATAAGGCTTTGCTTGCCGAACAATTCTGGTGCTTTGGTTGTGCTATTTTCTATTTGTATTTTAAGTTTGTTGTTTGCTAGGTGTCTCAATGATTCATTTGTTACTGTTGTGTCTTGTGAGACCTCAGACCTCCATATTTGTTGTTCATCTCTCTTCTTTTGGAAGATAAGGATAAGGAATTTCTGCTACCATGCTAGTTTATGAATTTAATGGGCAAAATTTCGGTATTATAATTTTGGGGTTTCTATGGCTACCATTGCTGTTAATACCGTGAAAAATAATTTGGTGGAACATATCTGTTTCCTTTTGGTTCATGACTGTCTAACCGTTTTGAGTAATAGATGAATGTGACCTGTTTGATCTAAGATTCTGTTACTGAGTCATTGTAAAATCTGCTTTTTTCATCCCTGTCACTTACTCACCTGAAGGTCTGTATTATGAAGAAGTTAAGATAATGTGAAAACTAATGGTATGGTGGTGGAAAGCTGAGGAACATAAAACTTACAACCATCCCTGCAGCTGCATGAAGTTGTTAGCCATTATGTTTGTAATACTGAGTGCTTTGTTCCAAGGCTGTTGCCCTTACCAAACTCCTTGATGATCTTCTCAGGATGCAGCTAAGTATCGTGATGAACTACAGGAAATTGCACCAAATTCTCTCTTGAAATGCTCTAGCGATGCAGCAACCCTGGTATGACAGGGACTTAACTTTTATACCAATATTTTTGTATGGCACTATGATGTGAGATCTAGCACTGTTTCTTACAGTAGGCTCATTTTGCTTCTGTTTTCACTTTAAATTAGTTCCATTTCAATGTCTCAATATTTTTAATATTTATAAAATGTATTTTTCAGGGGATCAGGGTTCAAGTGAGGAGTGTGTTCATAGAGGGACGAAGTCAGCCTTCGAAGGGACAATACTTTTTTGCTTATAGAATAAGAATTAGCAACGACTCAGACCGCCCTGTTCAACTTCTCAGGAGGCATTGGATTATTACTGATGCGAATGGAAAAAGTGAGAATGTTTGGTAAGCACTTTTTGGTCTTGGTTCCATCTGTTATATCTATAGTCATTCTGGATATCTTATATTCTATTATTTTTTTGATTCATGTGGAATTTTCTTCCCTTCCAATCAAATCATGTTCTTTTTTCTCATCATTACAGGGGAATTGGTGTTATTGGTGAACAGCCAGTTCTACTTCCTAGGACTAGTTTTGAATACTCATCGGCATGCCCATTAAGCACTCCAAATGGTAGAATGGTAAGATTGGAGAGTTTTGTTCTTTTCTCTCTTGAAATTTTACCGAGTCATATTTCATGCTGTAGGTTGAATAATAGTGAAAATAAATTATTACAGCTTATTGGATGTGGTTTCTAACATTATCAAGTTGACTTTGATAAATTAACTATAGTCATATATATATAAAAAAATAAAAATAAAAATAAAGTAAAAAATAAAAAATAAAAATAAAAACCATACCGATGCATTTCTATAGGAAGAATTTTAAAATTGCTTATGATAACCTATCTGTTAAATACATTTTGGCTCCGAAGACAAAAGTACTGTTTTATTTGTTAAAATCTTTGAGATATTTTTGAGATATTTGCCAAATCATTACGATTAGTAAGATCTTATTGTTTAACATTTTGAAGAAATCTATATTCATTATATTTGGTATTTTTATTTATTTATTTCAGGAAGGTGACTTCGAGATGAAGCACATCGATAGGGTAGGTTCACAATCTTTCAATGCAGCTATTGCCCCATTTTCTTTATCTATACTAGGAGATGACAGCATTAATTTTTGAGAAGTGAAAAGAATCATTACTTTGGAAAGCCTGAGGAATATTGAAGGGAGAAAATAAAAATAAAAAAGAAAGAAAAACGAGATAATGATTTTATTATGTAAAATAAGAGTAAATTAAGTTGCTTGTAGAATTAGTTATTCTTAGCAAATTGTTTGTTGAAAATAGAAAAATAGTTCTGATACTGTATCAGTATGTAGCAAGCAAACTCATTAGAATGGTCAATATATAATGGTGAATATTGTATAGCTTTCTTGAAAGTTTTGAACGAGTTCTATTCATATGTTTCGAATGGTATGTTTGTCTATGGTGAATAATAATCAATTTTATTTGTTCAGAGCAAAATAAATAAGAATAAATAAATGAAAATAATAAAAATAAAAATAAATAATGTTGAAAGTACCTCTAACCAACTTCTGGATGAGATGAATGTTTCGTGGGCTTCCCTCAACAACGGTGTGAGCCTTTTTGCGTATTTGGAGGGTTAATTGGTTTTGTGTCTTTTATATAAGCTGGTAAGTAATCTAATTATATTTAAAAAAACATTTATTCAATTTTTTTAAGGTAATGAATTTTTTTTTGTTTTCTTATGTTTATTCTAGGGGTGTGCAAAAAAACCGACTAACCGATTAAAATAACCGATCCAATCCAATCCAACCTGTTCAAATCGGTTATTTTAGTGTAATTGGATTGTATCGGTTATGAAAAATTAAAAACCGAAGGTCGGTTCGGTTCGGAAGTTAAAACCGACCAAAACTGATTCAATCCAAACCGACCATTTTTTTTTTACAAAACATATGAAAATTAATTTAATATTATTAGTATGTAGGCTTTGTTATATTAGCTTAAATTTAGAGTTGGATTACTCGATTATTGTATTAGTGTAGTAATTTTGTTTTAGTTTAATATGTTTATTTGTTATGTTATTTTTTTAATAGTTTATGTGTTAAGTTTTGAAAAAATATATAATTTTTTATGGATTACTTAGTGGGCACTTTATGTGTTAGGTTTTGAAAAAAACATAATTTTTTAAACAAAATTTAAGTACAACAAATTTTTGGTAAAAAAAAATAGCTCAAATGTCAAATATTCAAAGTAAAAAAAACTCAAAAATTAAATTTTGAAAAGTCTAAAAAAATTAAATAAAAGTTTAAGCGAAACTGATCAACCAAACCGATCCAATCCAATTACTAATTGGATTGGATTGGATTTAATGTATATATCGGATTGGAAAACAAAAAACCGATCACTAATTGGATCGGATTGGTTATTTCCAAAATAAGTTGGATCGTAACCGATGCACACCCCTAGTTTATTCCACTCAGATTCTAAATCATATATGAGAAAATAGTGACTAAAATGTATTTGGTGTTTACTAATTATATGAATCTCTACCGCCAAAAGGTTTGGTCTAAATATAAAAATATCAATCAGATTAAAGGAAAATCAACTACATCCCTTCATTTTTTACTTGTTTAAGATGAGTTGGTGTTTATACCTTTAATAATAAATTTAAAAATTAATTTATCAAACCCCCAAAATGAATTGTTGACAATAAGAAGTAAAAACTAAATGGGTGAAAAATATAATAAACTTATGAAAAAAATTGCAAAAAGTTTAAAAGGATATATAAAATTGTTAACTTCGAATTTTTTTTTATGTAATTTTTAATTCTTTGATTAATTGAGTTGAAAAATAAGATAATATTAAAATGAGATTAAATTTATACATTTTAATTTATTTTCTTTATTGTTACAATGTCATTGTCTCTCTTTCCGACATCAGAATAGTTTGGTTTTTCATTTTTATTTTTTTTCTGGTCTCAAAACTCTTCTCTCTCCCTCTTCTTCACATCCCGAATTCAAATATGTTTCATCTTGTGAATTTTTCTTTTCTAAAATCAAATTTAGATATAACAACCTTATCGTACTTGGGAACATGCAATGCAATAAAAACACATTTAAAAATAGTGCAACAAAATAATAAATTTAACAACACAAAAATAAGGTAAAAGAATGTTGAAGCAATTGAAAATTTAGGAATGAACCATAAAATAAATAAAAGCAATGAATTTGAGAAAAAAATATTTATTGGGAAATAGGATCAGACAAAGAGAATAAGAAATGAGAAGAATACACATTATAGAGTAAACAGTTCGAAGAAGAGGAAGAAGAAAAGGAGGATAAGAAAAACAAGAAAGGAGTTAGCCATGCCTTGGAGATTAGATTTGGATTCTGGGTATTAAGCTTATCCTAAATGGGGGAGGTAAAAAAATGCTTAGATAATCAGTTTTTATCTGTTTTATTATATCTAAAATAATTTTTTATTCATAAGGCGTGAAGTTGTATAGAAATTGATTGAGACTAAAAGAAAAATAGTATAAGAATTATAGCCACTCTTCTGAAGTAAAGAGTTCTTTTCACAATGTAGCATCGCGATGCTTTTCCTACACATCAAGTTTTTATAATATGATTGATTTTTATGGCGTCTAATAATACTTTCACTTTAAGCTTTTTAAATCGCCAAAAAAAAACAAGTAATATATAATTAAATAAAAATAAAGAAACATGACAAAAGAGATATTTGCAAACAAAATTAAAGTATTAATCTATTTTATTATTTTTTAAAATTAAATTTGTTTACGTAAAATTTTTATAATTAATTCGTACAATTGATATTTTTTAATTTTAAAAAAATTATATATTTGTACAATTTAGTTAGAATTGACAAATTCTGTTAATTTATAGATTACGTGCATGACAAGTGATTTTCAAAAATTGATTTTTTCATTTTTTATTATTTCAAAAATTTAAAAATATACAAAAAAATTTGAAATTCATTTATAGTTTTTCTTTCTATTTTTTAATTTTTTTTTTAATTTTTGGTACAATTAAAAATGAAAAAATTAATTTTGAGAATAAATTACTATGCATGTAACTTATAAGTTAATAAAATATATCAATTTAATTAAATTAGACAAAAATGTACTTTTTTTTTTAAATTACAAAATACTGATTGCACAAATTAGTTATAGAAACTTTTATGTGCACAAATTCAACATGCAAAATTAATTATCTTTAGTAACCAAAAAAAAGAACTATCTTTTTAAATGCTAAATTCAACATAAATACTAATATTCTAGTATCAGCATGATATTAAAACTTTATACTGTATTCACCACCACTTAAAAAGTCTTGTTACCTGGATTTTATCAGCATGTCTGAAGAATTTATCCATTGAGCTAATTGTTAAACATATGGCTAACAAGTGTCTTACCATACACGTGGCAGCTTTTTGGTTCTGGACCATTATTTTGAACAGATTCAACTCTGTGAGATTGCAAGCCAAGAAGAGAAAAACATTCTTCTTGGAAGTCTGAGTCCTTGGAGGCCAAGATTAAGCCAGAAATTGTTTTGGCAAGATCAGGGGCATAGCTGCGAATCTGAGAATGAGGCAAACAATTTTTAACAGCCAGTATAGAGACGTGAAGTTGCTTGAAAAATGCAAAAAATTAAAATTAAAAAAGTTAAAAATTAAAATGCCTGATTATTCATCAAGACAGTACCAAAACCATGACACTACTCTGTTCTGACATTGGAAAATGGAGCACACGCCTTTATTTTAAGGAACCAAAATTGTTTGAAGAAGTGATCGAATGTAATAAAATTCAGATAATAAATTTATTTGGAAAAACAAAAAGATAATTGTGCGAAAGTAGATACTGATATATTAATATATCTAGTAATTGGGAAAGACTAAATGCAATTTTTTTGTTTGGTTAGCATAAGCTTTGTGCAAATGTGATAATACTTAATGAGAGAACTTGTTTTAATGAAGTCTACCCAAAAGAAAAGTAAGTAATTAATGTGAAACAGTGCATACAATCTTTAAACAATGTGTAGCTATTAGAGGTATATCCTTCATAAACTGAATAATACAATTAGCTACAGAAGGCAATGACCAAAAGGATTATGCATTGGAAGTTATGACCAAAAAATGAAATGGAGTCAATAAATAAGATGAATAATTGGAATATAAATACTTCAGATTCTCATGGCAGGAAGTTTCAAACAGTTATGCAACCAGAGCTACAGCATTCTGATCCACACTAGCATCGCCTAAATCGATGAAAGCTGAGTTGAGATGATATATAGAAATCTAACATGAATCTGTTATACACTTGCAAACTTTGGAAGCAAAAGTCAAATTGTTCATTTAGTACATTTTCATGCTTCAAAACATATTATTCAAGGCCTGATTTTACACGTTCAAGATTTGAGGCTGATAAAGGTAAAGTTGTAATTTGTAAATGAAGAGAGAAATTACCAATTCTCACTGCCCAACATCAGAATCAAGACGAACAAATCAATCAAAAGCTCCTTTGTGCACTGAGATTATGTAGCTTCTTCTTTTAGAGAAAGCTAAATTTACTAACTATGGAAACACTTATATGTTGACTTTGCTCCATCAATAGATCTATCCATGCTCTTGCTCTTGCCACTCTTCCTGCCTCGACTTCCTCTTTGCTGTCTTCCCTGATTCTCCAGAATGAGAGCAAGCGAGCTTACCATTCGAGGCCAAATTGCTGAGAGAACTATCAACGTCTCCCAACTGTCTAGAAATGAGGTAAGAAGTAAGAGAGCTTGTTTCTTATCATCTAGTTGTAATTCCAGCACAAATAATGGAAGACATTGTGAGCAATCTATTGCCATATCTGACCAATTGTTTTCCTGTTCATTTTCTTGCATTTTGCTTCTTTGCTAAATCTGAACTCCTTTTCTGACTTGGCAGGTGACGGGGTGGCTGACGTGGCACCTATTTCGAGAGCTCTCTCTCTCTCTCTCTCGAAACTATCACAAATTCTCTTTGGAGTTTACACAATTTCTTAATCTTTCTGGACTCATAAAATCTCTTTGGATTTCCTATCTAAAACAAGAAAAACACAAGCCTCTTTTATAGGCTCACTAAAGTCGGTTAAAGCTATGTATAAATATATAACCGACTTTGCCACTTTGTAGTTTGAATTGTAGCAAATACAGCTGTGGCACTGGCACAGCAACTTGAGCAGCAATCCGCTTGAGTCGGCAACACACTTTGGTTTGGACTTTGACTGCTGCAGGAATTCTACAAGGTGCGATACTGATATCCCTTTCTTTGGAGATTGCATTCAATCTACCCTATTTTGTTTGTGAAAATTGCATTTGGATTACGACTTTGGTTATATTGTTTGTTGTTAATGCTTGTATTGACAAAAACAATTTTCACTATATGTTTGATTTCTTTTAAACGCCCAATAGAATTTCTGTTTCATTGCTAATTTTTGCTGTGACCACACAGGTACATGCGATTAGCCCTCCCCCACCAAACTGTAGGTGAATTAAGCATATCGCTGAAACTTCTCTGACTGTGGATGGTGGTGTGTAAGAGAACCCTTGTATTAGCTATTCATTTTCTCAATTTTTAACTTCTATTCTTGTCATCATTTAGTCGATGCTAAACTGCATTCTAATACTCACAATTTATGTCGATTTTAGGTACGTTCGTGGCATGTACTCCCTTGATATTGATAATATTCTCAAATTCGATTTTCTTGATCTCCTTCACGGAAGAAGGCATATTTATTACCAATCTTGTCTCCTTGACATATAATTTTAGATTCCAGGATATTTTAAACATCTTGTTGGCTTTTTTGTTGCAGGTGAGTCTTTAGAAGATGCTTTAAAGCAATTATATCTCATTGATGCTATCCATGAAAATGGATTGATCACAAAAGTTGGGCGAACAATGGCTGGTATTATATCTTCATCCCACTATTGAATAGTATGTCAGTTGTAGTTTCATGTTGTCATCATTTCAAATTTTGCCTATTTTTTGAAAGAATTTATCTAGGCTTATAACACTAATGCCCCTAACCTTTGAGGCGCGTGACACTGTCTCCTAACCTTTAAGATTAGCTGTTATGTTTTTTATTAATTTTAAACGTTGTTGTAGTATTTTTTTATTATTATTAATTGTTAAATAATATTTTTTTTATTATGTGACTTTCATGTGCAATGCTAATATGAGTAGTTTTATCTTTCCCGCTTCATTTAACTCTTTCACTTTTAAAAAAAAAATTAAAAAAGGAGAAAAATCGAAAAAGGAAGAGCAAAAGATTTAAAACATTGAAAAATTAGATAAAAATCTAAAAATCATGTCATGTAGAAAAAATTTCTGTCTACTCCCTATTAATAAGAATTAGAAAGAAAATATGGTACTTAATATATAATTACTTTCCTATATCAATCAGAATTTACAACCATTTTTACAAGACATGATTTTTACATTTATTTATGATTTTTTAATCTCTAAAATCCTCTGCTCTCTTTTTTGATATTTTTCCCTTTTTTCAAACACTTTAAATAGAGAAAGAGTTAGATGGATTGACAAGGAAAAAAAACTACCACTGTTGTCGTGAAATGCATGTGAGAGAGAAAATGACATTATTTAATAGTTAATGATAATAAATAAATATTGGAGTTACATTTTGAATTAATAGAAAACATGTGACAATCAATTTTAAAAATTAAAAGACAAAATGTCACACACTCCAAAAATTAAAAGCATTGATGTAAATAAACCATTTATTTATATTTATAACATAATCGTTTCAATATAAAGATGAGTATGCTGTGGGTGCACTGAGTATCTATGCTAATTCTATGTAGAGCTTCCGCTAAAGCCTTCGCTCTCTCTAGGACCTTAATGGCAGCAAATCATGAAAATGGTTGCTTATCTCAGGCTTTGACTGTTGCTGCTATATATGTTGTCTGGTCGAAGGTTAATAAGAAAATTCCTTGCATGCCATTAAACCACAATATAAAGATTTTGTTTTCTGAATTTACCTTCAATTATTATATGATCCTTGACATTTCAATAACAGTTTTATACGCATTAAATTTTCTTTGTCCTCAACGAAATTTGCTTAGTTTGAGATGATAATAGCTTCATATATATCCTCTTGCAGCAAAAACACTGAGAAGAAGAGGAAACATAATCATATGGACCTTCCTGATGAAGCTGGTTTGGGGGATCATATATCCAGTTGCTACAGAACTAAGATATTGATTGGTGCAACGATAATGGTTTGCAGGTGGCCTTTTATGTTTTGGAATTTTTATATTTGAACAAACTGGTGTCATAGTTACACGTGTCGCTTTTCTCTTTCTGTGTTCTAATAGGGCTGTTTGTGCATAGTGCATACCTTATATTCATCTCTAACAATATATACCTTGATTTCATTCTTATGAGAACTATGGAATAAGATGAATATAATGTCTCTGAAACTTTCTTACTCATATTGTAGGGTAAAAAAAAAAAAAAACAACGAGATAATGATTTTATTATGTAAAATAAGAGTAAATTAATTTGCTTGTAGAATTAGTTATTCTTAGCAAATTGTTTGTTGAAAATAGAAAAATAGTTCTGTGTGTAGCAAGCAAACTCATTAGAATGGTCAATATGTAAAGGTGAATATTGTATAGCTTTCTTGAAAGTTTTGAACGAGTTCCATTCATATGTTTCAAGTGGTATATATGTTTGTCTATGGTGAATATAATAATCAATTTTACTGGTTCACAGCAAAATAAATAAGAATAAATAAATGAAAATAATAATAATAATAATAATAATAATAATAATAATAATAATAATAATAATAATAAATAAATAAATAAATAAATAAATAATGTTGAAAGTACCTCTAACCAACTTCTGGATGAGTTGAGTGTTTCGTGGGCTTCCCTCAACTTAACATTGTGTGCGTATTTGGAGGGTTAACTGGTTCTGTGTCTTTTATGTAAGCTGGTAAGTTATCTCAATCAATAAAAAAAGTAAAAAAAAATAAAAGCATTTATTCATTTTATTTTTTTAGGATAATGAGAATTTTTTTGTTTTCTTATGTTTATTCCATTCAAATTCTGAATCATAATCCGAGAAGATAGTGACTAAAACAATTTTATATCTGTGTGTTAATTTTTCTTTGATTCTTATGTTTTTCTTCTCAATATTTCTTCTTATTATTCCACTTTGTTTTGTGTTCACTCCATTTGATATGCTTCTTCAAAATGCCTTGCATGGTTCCATGATGTGATCACCTCCTAAATTGACAACCCTCTTGTAAATATTCTAATCAAATGTTGAGAATCGGAGAATGTGAACAAAGATTCTCTATTTATCAATCATTTTAAATTTTTCGAAGTGTCTTTTGGTAAAAATTAAGATAAAATTAATCACACTTTGCAGCACATCTATTGTCAAATGTTTGTTTGTCCAATAGCTATAACTTTTTTTTTTGATGAATGACCAATCACTGTAACTAAAATTAAACTTAAAAACTTTTCATATTTACTGTATTTTGGCTTTTGGTAAAGCTCAAGTAATGAAGAAGTCTTTGTCATGCACCTTGGTGAGTAAACTCCAAGGTGGGGCACGAAAATATATAATTCGAATATTTTATAATTTTTTTTTTTATAAATTATGAAATGGAATCTTGTATGTGAATTGTGAATTGAAAGATTGCATATGCATGGGGTTGACTCTACACAAATTAAACTTCTGGCATCAGCAATCACAGTTTAAATTGTGTAATGAAAGGTTAATTCTTGAATTAGAATTTTAAACTAAAAACTATATTATAATTGCTAGAATATGCTCAACAACATGATAAATGTATTTAGTTAATTCCTTCTGGCTTTCCTAATTCTTTGTTTGGAATTTGGTCCGAATTAAAGAAAAATCAGAAACAGAAGAAACACAAAAAAATAAAAATCTTTTATATAATATTTTTTCATTTTCATAGAAAAGATTCATGTACATTCTATTCTAGCTTTTATACAAAATTTGTTCTTTTTCTCTTTTAAAAAAATTATCTTACTTGTCCCTCCTAGATTCCAAACTACACATATATATTTGCTTTGAAGCCCAGTACTTGGGCTTCATAAACTCTCCTGAAAGTTTTTATTTTATTCTTTAAAATTTTTATAGCAGACTATTAAGTTTTAAAAAAAAATTCAAAAAAAACAATGCTATACAAAATACAATAATAATGTATTTATGATGTTGTTTTTGAAAGACTTTTAAATTTTATAGCATTAAAGAATATTTAGTTAAAATAAAAATAATTACCTCAGACTCTATAAGCTCTTTAAAAAGAGAATTTTATAGCAAAATTGTGTGTGTATATATATATATAACTTTATATTTTGTAGCATATTGTATGGAAAACTTGCATTTATGAGGTGATTAATTTATTGGTTAAATTAAGAAGACAAAAAAGGACAATAAGTATAAAAAAATGACATAGAGGATTGCCTGGAAGTCTCATATTTTGTATTTATATACATACACACACATGCATATAGAGTAGATATTTTCCATATATTTCAAATCACGCTCCCCACCACTTCTTCCTCATGATATTTGCATTTACTCTGCGGATTCCAGTGCCCAAAACATGGAAGCAAACTGCCTAATTCCCTCTTATAATTAGAATGACCCTTTTTCACTTCTGAAATATATATATTCTCCACTACGTACTACTTTACCTATTTCTCTTCACAAATCAAACTAAACCTCTTTTGGCTTCCCACCACTACTACTCTCGTTTAATTTCTTTTACTGAAAGAAAAAGTTTTAATTAGTTTAATTTCATTGCCAAGCTCGCACTGTTTTCAATCAATATGAAAGGTACCTCTCTCTCTCTCTCTCTATATATATATATATATGTATATGCGTGTGTGTTTAAATATATATGTATATGTACTTGTATAAAACTATAAATATATATGGACTTGTATGGATAGAATGAATTCATAGGTAGCAATCTTTCTTTAGCTTGAAACTAATTACAATCCCCTCTATAATGTTTACGTTTGTGGGTTTTTATTTATTTTTATTTTTTCTGTTTTTGGTAATTAATTAAACTATATAATATATATACATGATGATTAAGAAGTTTGTTTTGAATATATATGTAAAATGTGGAAGCTATTAATTATTTCATACTATGTCCATGTTTTATGATTACATTTTTGCATGAAATCAATTCAAAGAGGAATATGCAAAATTATTCGAGAATGCCATATTGAAACTTATTATGCTAAAGTCATTAGGTCATGTAAGCTTGATTTTATACATATATATATATATAGCTTTAACTATTTACAAAATGTAAATAGTTATCTTGTCCAAAAAATTACTTACAAAATGAAAATATATTTTTTTTATAGCAAAAACTACTTATATTTAATTTTTGATATGCCTAAAATGGTTTTCAAAACAGGTATTGTTTATATTAGCAATTAAAAGTTCTAAATGCATTATATATTGATGAAACTTTAATGATTATGCATACGCTTTGGAAAGTTTATGGATTTGGGGGCTTTGTTTGTTTTGGACTTTAAATTGCATGAAAATTAGAATATAATATTTTTATATAAATTAATATGCAATGATTTATTTTTTTTTTCTTTTTTCCTTTTTCTTTTTGTCTTATTTGTTTGATCTAAAATGTTTTGTATAGCTTAAGTTTTAGGGAACTCACAATGCCATTTGTGTGGCTCATGCTTTTGTTAACTACAACTGATTTCAAGATTATTATTTCGTTTACTACAATCATCTATTTTAAGCATGGAAAAGGAAAGAAAATATTTATGCCATCTATTTAATATTATTCTAATGACATAGTTTTAAAAAGAAAAATTGGACAATATCAATTATTATTTTTGTTTTACAAAATAAAAAATGGAAATAATTTTTTTTTTAAAAATCTATATAGAATCGTGCAAAGAAAATTATTATTAGTTACTTCACAATATTCTTTGAAATAAAACCAAAAAACAAAAAAAAACAAAAAATTACTTGGTCCCCAAGAAGAAAGCCGCAGAAACACCGACATAAGGTTGTTTTCCGCCCAAGCAATACGGTGGCGTATTGGGAATAATTTTCTGGTTTTACTAGCTTGGCTGACACGTTTCTTAACAGCCTTAAATAAAGCAAACACTTTTGGCACCTGTTTTCTCACTGCACATGAAAAAGAAAGAGAGAGACACAATTTCTCTGACTCTGCAACTTTCCTACTTTTGTACAATAAAAACCAATTACCAAGGATTTGACAGATTTTACTTTCTTTTTTTTTTCAAAAAAAGAAATGGGTCTTTTTTTAATCTCTGTGTGTTTGTATATATATATATATATGTATTTAAAAAAAAAAAAAAAAACTTGGTGGGGAAAGATTTTGGCTTGTTTACTACTTTACTTTACTTCATCTTCTTTTATTTATTTATTTTTTAAAATTTGTTTGAGTCTCTTGGCCCCAATTAAGGCAATAAAAGTTTAACAAAAAAAGAAGTAGGCAATAAAAGTTGTATAAGTTTCATTGAATTGAAGTCGGTGATACTCTTTTCTTTACCTTTTGTGCCACGCTGGAGCCCAATTTGGTTAGAATGTGTGACCCTAGAGGTGAGTTTAGCATCACCTTTTAAACACTCCCCCATTTTCCACGTTTGCATTCTCTAATTACCGACATTAGAGCTCATGCAAATGCTAATGCAAGATCACTTCCAATGAACCGAAGACACGTGTCATACTTAGGCATTTTGGCAATTCAAATAGACTCTTAGAAAGTATTTAATTTACCGGATATACCCTTTTTGGTCCATTTCTGGTGTAAAAAGTCACAGCCAAGTCAAGGCAATGTCAGGCCGTGTGGCCCCCACTTTTTTTGGGGCAGTACAGCAGCAATCTCTTGCTTTTTCCAAAAAAGAAAGATTAAAAAAATCATGATTGCTCTTTAATTGTATAAACGACCAGAGACATAGCCATGCAAATCTAAAATAATAAAAATATTCTAAATATAGCTATGTATCATCTTATATAGTGTTTATATTGTAATTAAAAAAAAATTAATTTAATTTTTTTCTATTGAAATTTTTGCTTTGAATTATATAAATTTAAAATTTTAAAAATATGGACTGATTTATATCATATTTATATAAAAAAAGATTATATAAATCTAATTTATTAAAATTTTCTATTAAAAAATACAAACTAAAACTTTCAAAAGTAAAAATGAACTTTATATCATACTAGCGTATTTATTAATTTTCCATGTTAAAAAAAAACAAAAACGTATCAGTCCCACTCGGTTTTAATCACATCACCTCTTGATTAACAAATCATTACAAAGTCTATGATCCAAATCATTGTCCTAAAACGCAAGGTCCCCACCTTAAAAATCTTGAGTATATAGTTGTACCAATTCAATCTCATTGTACATCAAATGGTTCAGATCAATCTTCCAGACTTAAAGTTCTAGAAATGAATGTAGGAGATTAATCTCTCTCTTTCATCTCTTGCAGTTACTGTCCTCTTTTATTGGTCATGAAAGACCAAAATGATTCTTGTACTCCACAAAAGCATCTTATTAAATTCAAGCATTCCAACATATAATACAAAAGACAATTGTTCCTGGTCCCTCTCTCTCTCTTCTCCCCCACCCCCTCCGTTCTGTCTCTTTCTCTCTCCTCGGCCTTTATTTGGTTTTTTGTAATAAATATATATATATATAAAATGTCCCTATAAAATATATATATATATATATATAATGTCCCTATAAAAAAAAGGAAAAAAAACTGGGTTTTATACCCAAGAAATAAAGGTGACAGAGTCATGCATGCTTATGAGGAATTTTTACAAATTTTGCATGGAAATATGGAAGATTGAAACTATATATTTTATATTTACAAAATTACAAGATCTTGGTTTGGGTTTGGAATAAATTTAGGAAAAAAAGAAAAAAGCAAAGGCAAAGAAAAAAGAAGCTTATGCTCAAAGCTTACCACCCTTTTATCCTCCTCCTCCTCCTCAAAGCTAAACAAGCAAAGAATCTTCTCTATTCTCACACACCACCACCACCAACACCACAACTCTCTCTTACATATCACTTACAATTTCTTCCTTTTACCATTGTAAGCATCCAACTTTTCTTTGATTGGAGTTAAGCTGCTTCTTTTTTCCATCTTGGTTTTGTTTTGATTATATTATAATAAATGTTGGTTTTTTTCTAAAATTCCTCTGTGTGAAAAAATCCACCTAAAGTTTGGAATCTTTGCCTATTCTTTAGCTCAGGCATCAAATGGGGTGAAATAGGTAATGGGTTTTGTTGGGGTTTTTGTGTTTTCAACCATAGCTTTGGGAGAGACTTTCTGATTAACATTTTCTTAGAATGTGGTTTTTTCATGGCATTACTTTGATTTCGAAGCACTCTATTCTGGGTTTTTTGGGAATGAGGGTTTTTTGGAAAATTTGTGAATGGGTTTGGTTTTTTGGGTTTGAGCATTTGAGCATTTGAGCTTTACTTTGTCTCCAATTAATTCCTGCGCTTTATTCTTAGAATAATTATTTTTTTTTTACTGTAAAGTAGTCTCACTATCTCCGAAGCTATAATTTTCAAAATTACTTTGCTTTCATCAATTTCTGGGTTAATCTTGTCCATAGAAAATTTTACTTGACAATTTTTTCAAAGTTTTTTCATTAAAATTTTTTCAGACTCCTCATATTTCATCCTCATAATTTGTTCAAACTACTCCTAATGTACAAAAAATCATTCAAGTTTTCCTCAAGAAAAAGCATTTACAATAGTTTGCTAAGCATTTCCAACTGAAATATATTCTTTTTATTTTTATTTTTTCCCCTCAAAGTAAAGTTTCAATTCATTTTCTTTCCCTTTGATAAATTTGAAACAAACTGACAATTATCCCAGATCATATTGAGTATTCCATCAAAGAATCTGAAAGTAACAGGATGAGTTTTTTAACAGGATCACCAAAAAGTACTTGGTTGCCAATCATGACCGGAGATACAACAACCTCAAGTTATTGGTTGAACTGGAGGGTCTTGATTTGTTCCATATGGGTCTTAATATCAATGACTCTGGCATTGGTTTTGGTATGGAAATTTGAAGGTTTCCAGAAATCAAAGCGCGATAGCAGAGAAACCCAGAAAGATATGCCAGGAGTTTTGTATGAGGATGAAACTTGGAGACCATGTTTGAAAGAAATCCACCCAGCTTGGCTTCTAGCTTTCAGGTTGATTGCTTTCATGGTGCTTTCTGTCCTGCTCATCATCACAGCCTTTGTGGATGGAGGTAGCATATTTTACTTCTACACACAGTAAGTATTCCTATTTCTTTCTTTCCTCTAATCTCATAATTCATGTCTTGCATATAGATCATGCTTTGAAAGGGCTTCATTATGTAAAAGGGTGGGTTTGTATAATCTTCTTCTTTTTCATTTAAGTCTGACTGAACTTTTTTATGTTACTTTCTAATCATTATCATTGATTTATTATTTTTTAGACTTGAATATTAAAAAAAAAACTAAGAGCTTATATATTTAGAGCATAAAGTTTTGAATATCATTGGCATTGAGAACAGAACAAGTTTTATAATTATGAACTTTTTAGTTTCTGCCAATGACAGCCTGCCTTTTTTTTTTTTGGGTCTGATTTTAGTAGTTAAGGACTTGCTTGAGAGTGAAGTAAAACAAAAATCAATTCAAATTGTGAATTTCAACATGAAACTTTGTTCTTTTTTTTTNTTTTTTTTTTTTTTTTTTTTTACCTTTCATTCTTTTTTCCAGGCTGATTATGTGAATCATGCATATCAGTAAATCTTTTATTAGCTACTAAGCAGTGATGTTTTGTGGGTTTTGGCAGGTGGACTTTTACATTGATTACCATCTATTTTGGGGTAAGTAATTACAGCTTCAAAGAGCATTCTGTAATTGTTATTAAGAAAGTTAGTCATGCCTTTCTATATTTCTCTGACTAATTGAATGCCTCTTTCTTCTTCAATTTTGTTAATTTTCTGCTGAATTGAATTTCCGCTTGTAGCTTGGATCGTTGCTCTCAATGCGTGGATGTTACCTACATCATAAGAAAGCTTCTGGTGATAAGGTTGATAGTGTAGAGGTAGATACAGAGCAAGGCTCCTATGTGACTCCTGTTCATGGAGAAATTCCTAATACATCCAACACAGAAAAGAGCTTACGTATCGATGTGGTAGAACATCATGCTCGCCGACCTGCAGGCTTTTGGGGTTATGTCTTCCAAATAATTTTCCAGGTATGTTTGTTCAAAACCATTATCTATAAGTAGGAGAAAGAATGAACAAATGAAAAAAAGTTTAAAGCAAGATCTCAGTCAGCCTGATTTGTGTTAGATATTTGTTCTTAGTAGCCCTTTTCCTTTCTTTTTTATGATTTTGCAAGTACATTTGGATCTCCAAGTTTGCTAATGATGTTTAAATCTATCCATTCACCAAAATTTCAAATTTTAATTTCCAAAGCAGTATTTGTTGGCAATATATAGGCTTAATGGTTTATTCAGTAAATGAGTGAAGAAGTGTGTGTAATATTGAGCAAAGCATAGATAGTTTTGTTAACTTTCATATTATTGCTTGCTGAAACTTTTCATTTTTATCTGTAAAACAGATGAATGCAGGTGCTGTTATCCTCACAGACTGTGTCTTTTGGTTCATTATTGTTCCATTTCTTACCATCAAAGATTATAACTTAAATTTTGTAAGTTTCGTACATTGCCTTTATGTTTATTTTTTCAATATGCTTGATATTTCTCAAGATTCTGAAAAAAAAAAAAAAAAGGACAAAAAAGTTTATATGTTATCTAATTGGTCTTTCTCCACCATCTTCAAGTTGAATTTGAATTAGTAAGAGATGTTTGTGTTATTGTGTACTAACAAACATTTTATTTCCTTTCCATTGTAGCTTATTGTGAATATGCACACAATCAATGCTGTTTTCTTGATTGGTGAAACTGCTTTAAATTGCTTGGTAAGTTGCAGTAACTATATTTAGATCACTAAGAGCTCCAATTTTTTTCATGAACAAAAAAAACATTTCATTTTATATGTAAATATTTCTTTGTTTTCAGAGATTTCCTTGGTTTCGAATTGGATATTTCTTCCTGTGGACGGTCATTTATGTAATCATCCAGTGGATAATTCATGCCTGTGTGAAACTCTGGTAAAATTCATTATCCATTCTTTTTAAGTTTCTGCAGAACAGAGCCAGTTAACAATCCATATACTTAAAAATGGTGACTTTTATTTTTAACAGGTGGCCATATCCATTTCTTGACTTGTCATCTCCATATGCTCCACTATGGTAAGTGCTAAGTAGGATTAGAAAAATAATCTTGCTTCAATTTAGATTCATTTGGAAACGATTAATTCCAATTTACAAAATATAGTTACTATTTGGCTTGCATTATCTCTTTATTAAATAAGATTGAGCAAATAAGTTGACCCCTTTGCATTGGATTTACTATGGAATTTTGTAGGTACTTGTCTGTGGCTCTGATGCATATTCCATGCTATGGCATTTTCATTCTGATAATGAAGCTGAAACACCACATTTTCTCTACACGGTATCCTCTCTCTTATCAATGTGTGAGGTAAAGCTTGGGCTAGAAGATCGGCCAGAGCAAAAATTGTTGAGATTCTTTACAGAAAGAGAAAGGAAGATCAAAAAGCAAGTTCGTAGAATACAATGTCTGTTATAGTAAGTTTTGGATGATACACAAAGATGCAAGACAAACCGGAAAAAAACAACATTCTTAGTTTTTTTACACAAGCATTACTACACGAATTGCATAGCTGTAACTACATAAAGATTGGAAAGCAATTACTGGGAGAAATACTAATTCTCTATCTCTCATTCTTTTTTTTTTTTTTAGGAAGACTTAAAAGTTTATTGTATGGACCCTAATGGGTTGTCAATTTTTACAGAAAATGGATTCTTTGTAAATGATTTTGTGTTTCATAGTACTTTTGAACCTGCTAAGTTATGCAGCAGTGATTATGGTCCTGGACTCAGAGCCACTAAGTTTTAGCAACCAAATTTGTTTAGTTTTAATGTTATTGGTAAAAGGGTTTCTCAGCCTCACATTTTACAAATCCAGATTCCCCACCATGTTTTCAAACCCCAAAAGAGGAAGAACAGAGGAAAAAAAGTCATTTACATCCTGCAGGGTCTTGCAGATTATCAAAAAGAAAAAGAAACACAAGGAAAAGGTCTGTGTACACTGTAAACTAACCCTTGCTTTTAATTTATAAATGCTTTTTCCTGAAAAAAAAAAATAGTTGCAAAAAGGTTCATATAACTATCCTTATCAGCCTTTTTTTTCTTTTTTTAAATAACTCAATTTCATTACAATCTCAAAAGACAAGTCAAAGAAGGTGAGGAATAAGGACATATTTTTACTTTAAAAAAAGGTGGTGATTGAGGAGAAACATGTGTTTTTGGATATGTTTTTCAAAAACATTATAGTAACTGTTTTTCATGTTTTTTGGCTACAACCTATCAACCATCAAGAAAGATTCCTGCTTTTTTCATGTTCTTAGTATAAACTCAACAACAATAATCATGTTTAAGAGTATAAAAATAAACTCATTGAACCACTAATTTGTTTTGTTTTTGTTTTTGTATTTTTAAAATTGCCACGTATTTTGTCTTCTCATGTGCAAATTACATTAGAACCAACATCAATGTGATGGGTTATTTTGGACATTATGTGAGAACCAGGTTTTCACTTTTTCAGAGAGAGAACACGAAACTATTTTTGAGAGAAAATAAAGATTTTTGGTAAATTTTTCCATAGAAGAACATTTGAGATGGAGAGTGAAATTTTGCAATCCACAATGTGTGAATAACCAGACTAATGGAAAAATAAGAAATATAAAATCTCAACCAACCTCGACGGTTTGGCTACCACAACAGAGTCTGGCCAGCAAAAGTGATGTAATTTACAATCCAAAAGGTGCAAAAGATATCTAAAATATCACTAATAATCTATTATCACGGAACCACACACACACACACACACATATATCTAAGATGAAATTGAAATGTGATTAATAATTACTATTAGTAACATTTTAGTCATTAATAATACAAATCCAGCACAATTTCAACTGTAAATAAAAATAACTAATATATATTTCATGCTTCAAAAATTAAAAGCCAAAAACACATATTATACAGTGTAAAATACATGTGGTCACATTAAGGAACTTATAACTTTTTTTAAGCAAGTATAGCTTTGTTTTTGAAACATAAAAGTATAGTCTAATCTTCTTTATCTAATAAGAGTATTATCGGGGGGGTGTCTCTACTTAAAAGTGTAGAAAGATGACAATATTTCCTTTTTCTGTTTAATCTCCCTTGCAACCAATTACACTTACATTTTTTTTTAACCAAAAACTCTCTTCTTGTTATAGAATTCTAAATCTCCCGTAGCAAAGTTTTTTCTGAATTTTGTTTAGCCTAATAATCAATCTTTTTCTTCTTCTTTTTTAAAAGAAAAATATTCTCAAAGGTACGTTTATTCCATTCCAATTTATAATGGAAACTCGTTAATTTTTTATTTTATTTTTTTCCAAACAAGTCATATCCAGATTCTGCACTTGACTCAAAAATTATATTATTTTTTGTTCTAAATAAGAAAACAAATATGTTCAATTATTTGGTTACCCCCAACGCATTGTAAATTTGTAATCCTTCTCCAAAGAAATTTTTGTTTTCTTTTCTTTTAAAGGAAATATGTTTGCAATTTATGCCTTTTTTTTTTTTTTGAATTAGCAAATATTTTCAATTTTGTTTTTATAAACTTTGCACTACTCAAAATAAATATTTTCTAATCATAATTTTACTTCCACATAATTAAACAAATGAAATTGNAACACATTAATTGTTAACTAGTTATATATTTTATTAACATTTTTTTTAAAAGAATTTACTTTTTAAAAAAAAAATTAATTTTTTTTACAATATCTAAGAACATCTCTAATAAAATGTGGATTGTTAAAATTAACATGTCACATAAACACATATAGACATTATTTTGAAAAAATACGCTCCAATGGTAATGTCTATAATGAAAGTTAAGCTGAGATAACTTTGACATTGTCAAAGTGAATATTTACTTATGAAGGCTCTGTCAAATATTGTTAAGTTTTCAAAAAAAAATATTTTTTTAAAAATCTAATTTAGTCAAAAACTAAAAATACTT
>QANX01007379.1:0-42931 GCA_003254975.1 Ochetophila trinervis
TTATAAATAAAAACTAAAACTTTTTTTAATGGATATACCAACCAAATTTATATATCTAGTTATCTTAATTATTACTTATATTTTATTTCATTAAACAATAAATTGTTGCGTTATAATTTGATACTTCATACAATTTTTTTAATTTATCGACAGGTAAGCTTTCTTAACTTTAATATTAAGAAAATTGTATAACTAAGTTTGTTTATATTTATAATTTCATAATTAAACTTTCTTTGTAATTTTAATTTTACAAAAGTAAGGATAATTTTACAAACTTATCAACATAAACAAAGTATTATAAACCATAATTTATGTAAAATGATCATAATTTTAGTAACATAGCCATAAAATGGATAACATACCATAAATCAAGTAACATGACCATAATTTCAGTAACATAGTTATAAAATTTATTACATACCATAAACCAAAGTAACATGTCTAAAATTTTTATTACATTACCATAATTTTAATAACATAAAAAAAAATGCCGTAACCAATGCTAGAAAATAAGGTAAAAAATGACGGTGAAAAACCCACATCGTAAGTGTTTACATGACGGACACAAAACCGTCGTTTAATGAGGTGTCGTCGATAGTCATAAAACATCGATGACCGACGTCTAAAACCACGTTGAAGCTACATGGATGTCCACGGGGCAAATATATAGATGACAGTTTAAAATTGGAACCGCCGTTTATGTTAAGTATAAACGACGGTTTCTACATAGAACCATCGTCTATTTTTTTTTTCAGCGGCTTTTAAATAAATTTAAACAAAATTATATTAAATATATTCTAATTACAAAACTTTATACAAAATTACTAATTAAGCTAAAACTCTCATATACAATTTTTCACACAATATATGCACGGGTAGTTCATATATATCATCGAGTTTAATACATATTATCGGATTTCATATATATCACCAGATAATTTATACAATTTTCGATTATATACACAATATACAAATTAACAACCAACTTAACAAATACATTCAATATTCAAACAAAATAATGCATTATATTAAATATTCAAACTTTTCAATGCACGGATTCAAACATTTTCACGAAATAATGCATTTACAATTTGTTAAAAACAATTTAAATAGATTGTCGAGCATTAACCTTAAAATTTTTGTGAAATGAAGAAGTAATCCGACCACAATGGAGAAGATGAGAAACGACGACCACAATGGAGAAGATGAAGAAACGGCGATCACAATGTAGAAAATGAGTAAATAGCGGCAAGTGCTTTAGGATTCCTAAAGAAATGAGGGCGGGTGCTTTAGGGTTTCTAAAGAAGTGAGGGAAAATGAGAGAGGAAGATACATGTAAAGAACAAAACACGGAATTAAAAACGACTTTTTTAAGCTAAAACCGTCGTTTTTACCAAAATAACACGGCTACAAAACGACGATGTTTTTATAAAGATGACGGGTCCAGAGCCAAGCCTGTCATTTTTTTTTTCTTTTTTTGGGGGTGGGGTAAAAACGACGGTTCTAGCCTAGAACCGTTGTTTTTATCCAGATAAAGACAACGGTTTTTAAAAAGGAACCGTAGTCTATTATCTACAAAGAGACACGTGGCAGCAACGTGGATGCCACATGTCTTAGGTATTTATAGACGACGGTTTATAAAGAAACCGTCGTCTTTGATTAAATTGTAGACGACGGTTTTGTTTATAACCGTCGTTAATTAATTTTTTATATGCAGCCCATTATCTTTATTATCTGCCAAAGTTAATAACCATCGTATTAGTGTATCAACGTCGGTTTTCTTTGTTAACCAACGTCTATATAAAAATAAAATCGTCGTCAATAGTTTATTTCAGTAATAGTGAACCAACCATGAGCCAAATAACATGACTATAATGTTCGTAATATGACCATGTATAATTTTATCAAATTTTAAAATTTAACCAAAATACAACAAAAATATTTATTCTTTATTTCATCCTTATCATAATACTAATATTAATTGCTACAAATTTATCAAATTTTGAAGAACCAAAAAAAAAAACTAACAATAAAATGGCACTAACATGACCATAATTTATTAGTATGTTTTTATTAAATTTTGATTGGATCTAAGTAAAAAAGGGAAGAAAAAAAAACTGATGAAGCGCAATTGGTTTAGTTTAAAATTAGCATAATTAATTAATTATTCATTTAATATAAATGAAACAAAATCAAAAAGAAATTATAAATATTAATAATTTGTTATTCCAGCCAGAAAGTGCGAGCCGATGGGCGATGGATACTTCATATTATTTGTGTCAGTTTTTTTATGAAACAATTGACATGTTTAATCCAAATAACATATAATTATTATTTTATTTATTTTTACATAGAATATTATAAAATATTTTTTTATCTATTTTTTTATTCATTAATTCAAATTTTATTCATTAATTCAAATTATTTTTATCAATTTCCAATTTATCTTAAACAAATTGTTTTTAAATCATATTTTCTATCACGACTTAAACTGTGGCTCCATTAATTTCATCTCAAGTTCCCAACCCACCATCAAATGCTACATCACTGCTGACGCCAAGGTTCTGTAGAGAATGATGAAAGTTTGGGTCCCACTTTTCCAGCGTGGTGATATGTAGTCTTTTAATTGGTTTTGAGTGAAAGAGGAAGGCTAGCTGCCTCCTACACAGAGAGAGAGAGAGAGAGAGAGAGAGAGAGAGAGAGAGAGAGATGGTCGGACGAGAATTATTTGCAAGTAGGTCATGTATGTGTGTATGGGGATGTTTAAATGGAGTAGTCAGTCTCTATTTGCGTTGTACAGACTTATAATGGCACGAAATTAAAACCAGTAATTAATACTATTTTTCTTTTTTCTGATATCATTGATGAGATGGAGAACAAAATGCACGTGGTGGTGTTCATAATTTCACCGCAGCGGCCTCTTCTTGGCCCTAATTTCCTTCTATTCCACCAAAGTTGCAGCGCATGCAGCATATTTAAGAGGAAAAATATTAGCCAGCGTTTAAAAATTGACCGTTTATTATTTATACATTTCTTAAAATGCTTGATTAATTAATTAAGAGGGTCCGATCGATAAATGGCGATGGATCATCCAATTCTAGTCCATCTCATCAGCAAAAACTCATGGCAGGCATTTTTTTTTTTGGGCTTTCCCTTTTCTACCTCTTTTTGGTCCCCCAGGAGTCACTATCGACATATATAGGTTGCTTGATTAACATATATAATCGCAACATGCTACTGATGAAGATTCTCTGCATTAATTTATTATCAATAATTTAAAAAGATGACATATATATTCTCCTATTTATACAAACTTCAAAGAGTGCATTATTGGAGATTATTAATTCTTATATATGTGTTTATAGCGATATATTCAAAGAGAGAGAGCGCTCAGATCTAGACTTTGATATATATATATATAAAAGACTTCAATGTCAACTTCAATTATCTTTTAAGGTCTCAACATAAAATATGCTTGCATTTGTGTATTTAATGTTCTGTTCTTCATTTAGTAATGAAAAAATTAGTCATGCATTCGTATATAAATTAATAGACAGTCTAGCAACAAATATTATTTCGTCTAAACATACATTTTAAATTTGCGCAATGATAGCTTAAAATCGTTTCACTAAAGCTTAAAAGGGTGGTTAGTTTAATTATATATCGAAAAATAAAGGCATATATACTATGGCATTTGTTGGACTCGTGCTCATGTGAGTCTCGGGATCTTGTATTGTTTCGAGGTAGATTAAAAGCTTCGAATATCGCTTCAGTGATGATTCCGTTATACCCAAATTGTTCTATTTTATTTTTTCCGCTTTGATTCTAATTTGCCAAGAATTAAGTAGCCAGTAGCCACTAAGCTGATTAAAGTCGGCCACATAATCTATGAGACACTATCCATTCACAGTGACACATCTGAATCGCTTATAAAAAATGACACATCTGAATCTATTACCGGCCCTCCTTGATTCAATTTCCTTGAAGTTTTTCCATTTTTTGTTTAAAGATTTAGAATATCTCTAATCAAAAATACAAATTGTTGTATATGTAATATATAAATTGATATTATCTAAATTTATGTGACATAAATATATGTACAATTTAAAAATTACTTTCTAATAGTAACATGTATAAAAATTAATTATGATTATCAATTAATTATACATTTTATTTAAATATTTTTAATTTTTGAGCAAATTGATTTTTAAAAAAAATTTAAACTTTTAGAAACATAACAATGTCTAATAGAGTTTTCAGAAATAAATATTCATTTTGACAATATCAATATTATATCAACTCGATATTTATTTTATAATCATTATCATTAGAGCATATTTTTTTTAAAACAATATATATATTTATTTATATAGTATATTAATTTTAATCATTCATATTTTTATTAAAGATGTTCTTAAAATTAAATTTAATATGTCTACTTGAATTTCTATTACGGTTTCAAAACCTGGATCCAATATTACTGAAATTCTTTTACCAATAATTTTTTTTAGTCTTTTTTATAATTTGAAATTGAAAAGGAAAGTTGTCTACGTCGTTGACTTTGGAGATCTAGTACTAGATCTTTCTTTCCTCTTCGGTCTTCAATAATACATGTTAATTAAAAGGTAAACTATTGTTTCGTTGCTCTCTTTTATTTTGTTTTTTAAAAAAGTTTATGGGTTCACAATTGTTTTATTTTGAAAATAATTAATATGGTCCAATTAGTAATTAGTTTTATTTTTTTTAATCCAATCTGATTTGATTTATACATTAAATTCAATACAATCTAATTAGTAATTGGATTGGATGAATTTGGTTAATCAGTTTGGCTTTAACTTTTATTTAATTTTTTTTAAACATTTTAAAATTTAATTCTTGAGTTTTTTATTTTTTTTATTTTAAACATTTGACATTTAAACTATTTTTTGTGTTAAAAATTTATTGTGCTTAAACTTTTGTTTAAAAATTATATATTTTTTTCAAAACCTAACACAAAGTGCCCATTAAGTAATCTATTCAAAAATTTTTTTTTTCAAAACCTAACACATAAATGATTAAAAAAATAACATAACAAATAAACATATTAAACTAAAACAAAACAAAACAAAACAAAAATACTACATTAATACAATAATTTAATAATCCAACTCCAAATTTAAGCTAATATAACAAAGCCTACATATCAGTAATATTAAAATAATTGTTATATGCTTTGTAAAAAAAAATAATCGATTAAGTTTGGATCGGTTTTTAACATAAAAAACCGAACCAAACTGAACTGACTATCGATTTTGAATTTTCAAAACCGATGAAAACAAGTTGTATTTGATTGGATCGGTTGATTTCATCGGTTAGTCAATATTTTTGCACATCATTTTCAGTTTTTATGCATATCAAAATGTAATTAGTAGTGTAAAATAAATTAATATCCTTTTCTATCGACTCCTCAAATAGGATGCTGCAATTTTTTAACTTTATTTTATTTGGGTTTTGAATTAGAGGACTAAAAGCTTTCCAAAAGAAGTTTTATAATTAACGGAGTGAATAAAGAAGACCAAAGAAAATGTACAATCTTATACATTTTTCCCTACGTAACTAAAGAAGCTAAAACGGTATAAAGTTGATAAGCCTAGTGTGTTAACTAACAATTTAAAAGAAACACAGATAATTGAAAAGTAATTTAAGTTTAGTAAATGTATAAAGATAATTTAAATAGCTATATAAGAGAGAGTGACAAATAGAGATATAAATTGTATTATTAAAAATATGAGAGATGATTTTGTAATTACTCTAAACTTCTGTGTAAATAATTTTTTTTTTTTTTATAATTAATGGAGTGAAGAAAGGAAATCAAAGAAAATGTACAATCTTATACAATTTTCCCTTTGTAATTAAAGAAGCTAAAACGGTATTAAGTTGATAAACTAGCTGGGTGTACTAATTAACAATTAATGATCCAATTTAATTTGAAAGCAAAAGGATGAATATACATATATATTATATATATACATACAGAGTAATTTTTTATTAATTTTTTTTATACATTGTATATCCAACATTGATAAAACGTGATAAAAATTTTACACGTATTATTAAAGTTGGATTCCTATTCTAGTCGAATTTTGGATAGAAGAGAAAAATTATATATATATATATATATATATATATATATATAAAAGAAGATGTAAACAAAGTTAAAAGGGGAATGGGAGAGAATTCAAAAGATGCCGCAAAGATAAGTGATTATATATTGATTAATTACTCAAAATTAATCAAGGTGCATGCCATGTTTGATATGCCAATTACAAGAAGCCGTTTATTTTCACGGTTGGGTATTGGATCTTGTGCATGCGTCTTCTATTTATTTATTAACAAGGGATTAGATTTTCTATTCCAAAATTATGTAAGCCTACCTTATAAAGTAAAACTATTAATCAAACAATTGGAGAAAAAGATAAATGTGAATACCCTATGCCTAAAACCGTGATGGTCACTGAAGCAAGTACATCTATTACCATTACCAAAGAAAAAAAATAGTACATCTAAAGGCAAAGGGCATATATTCAAATAAATAATTTTTTTTTTAAAAAGGCAAAAAGCATGAGTGATAAGTAAGAGAAATTTGTTGATACTTTTTATAGATGAATGAAAATCTATGAAGTATTTGTATATGATTGATTGCAATCGACACCACCACTGAGATGAGAATATGTAGGGGGGTAGGGTGCACTTTGATTTTCAATCCTGGCCCTTACACATGAGAAATACTTATTTCGGCTGGATAGATGTATATGTATTTTCTCTCACATACAAATGAAATTTACCATATGGGCATAAATATATATAAAATAAAATAAAACCTATATATATATATGCGTCCCACTTACAGTTTTCTCAACACATATGAGCTAGGTTTGTACAACACCATCAATACAAATTTTCATTTAGAAGTAAATTAACGGTAATTAAAAGATTTTTTAATAAAATATATTTCAATTCATGAACAACCAGATATATAACATTTAATTTCTGGGATAAAATACAATAATAAATTTTATTGTTAAAAAAATTGATTTATTTAAAAAAATAATGCCAAAAATATTATTTAATGTACTAATAAATTTAACATCTATATGTATTATTATTTTATTAGTTAATTTATTATTATAATTTATATATAGATTATTGGACATTTAAAAAAATAAATATGATTAAATATATATAAATAATAAATTTATTAATAGATTAAATAATATTTTTGGCATTATTTATTTAAAAATCTCATGTGACGGTGCACTAAAAATCTAATTTCGCGAACCCAAAGATACTTTTGTATTTCGTATTTGTTTATCGAATAAACTTGTTTCATAATTGACGAGATGCTTTGGATTTTGACTGCTTACGTGTCCACGTCGAAAGCAACTTAACGGAAGCCAATTCCCACCCTCCAATCACAAAATACTCTAAAAAAACTCAGCACAGGAGAAGGAGGGTACGGCCTCATGTACGGTACAAACCTGAGAACAACTGGTTGATTTTGATTGGACAGTGTCGTCCACGTTCAACAAGTCGCGTAGAGCAAACGGTAGTAGTAAGCCCAAGGTGGTGGAATACTCGTGCCCTGAAACAAAGGCTTTCCATTCTCAGTCAAACTTGAAGTAGTCCTTGTCAAACAGAGACTTCAAAAAAAAAAAAAAAAAACTTCTTCTCCCATCTAATTCTAATCTAATTTCTCTCACCACGTATGGAGACAACGAGGAATCGTATTACCAAAACGTACACCCATTTTTGCTATAATCTGTAACCGTTGAAACAGAGTATCATACATTTCCTACATTATTGTATCTCTGCTCTGCATCTCCATCTCCATCTCCATCTCCACCTTTTTTTTCTTCTTTTTTCTTTTTTCCACTTACAGTCATGGTAGTCAACCAAATTTTCTCTCTCTTTTTCGCTGTTTTAACGCTTAAGCCATCTGATACTGTTTAGCTTAGATTTTCTATTTGGTCGTAAAAGAAAGAAAAACAAAAGTAATTAAAGATGGATGATGACTTTCTGCCCAGCCTTCTTTGCCAAGAAAGTGAGACATGTTTGGATGAAGAATTTGAAGACGAAGATACGTTTATCACTTTGACCAACTATACCGCTTCGGAGGAAGACCGTGTTGAAATGTTGATGGAGAGAGAGACAGTACCTGGGTTCAAGAAAGCTGATTCTTGGGTGTTTGGCAACAGGCTCAAATGTGCCCGATTGGAAGCTATCACTTGGATTCTCAAAGTTAGTACGGCCTCGTTTCTTGAATAAATTGATTGAACTGCTTCGTTTATCAAAGTTTTTTAATTGAAATTGTCAAACCCATTAATTGTTTTTGTTTCTCTTTGAAAACGTAAAAACCAGACTAGAGCAGTTTTTGGATTTCGATTCCAAACAGCGTATTTGTCCTTGACATACTTTGATCGGTTCCTTTCGAGGAGGCCCATCAATGTAAGTTTAACTCTCTTCGTAAAACCCCTGTATTTTTTTTTTTATTTTCTCATTGAAAAGTAAATTATTCACATCGATTTTTTGGCAGAATGAACAACTTTGGGCGATTAGATTGCTGTCTGTAGCATGTCTATCTCTGGCTGCAAAGATGGAGGAGTTAAACATTCCAGCACTATCAGAGTTTCAATTGGAAGATTACAACTTCGAAAGCAAAGTTATACAGAGAATGGAGCTTTTAGTGTTGAACACATTGGAATGGAGGATGGCTACAATAACCCCATTTGCTTTTCTTCACTACTTTATTACCAAATTATGCAATGAATCCCCACCAACTAAAATACTTTCTAGGACTGTTGGATTCGTCCTCGCTACAATGAAAGGTATTTTCACGACCAGTTTATTTTTAATTTTCTCAATTTAGTTAATGATTTTCTGGCTTAATTACCATTTTAATGCTAACGCTTGGTTTAAATGCAGAGATCAATTTATTGGATTATCGGCCGTCTGTTTTAGCAGCTGCTGCCACATTGGTGACATTGAATAAAAAATTAACAATAAATGCATTAGAGTTGAAGATGAAATCAATTTCTCATTGTAAATTTCTTAAAATTGTGAGTTTTTGTTTTTGTTTTCTTTTCCTTCGAGTTTTAACCCCCCTGTATTATCAAATATAATGACAGAGTATAGTTCTAATTAATGGGTGTTGGACTTGTTCTTTCTGTCACAGGAAGATGTGCTTTCATGCTATAAGCTAATGCAGGAGATAAAGATGGTGAGAATTGAAGAAGAACCCGAGTTTCTTTCACCACATTTATCACCAACTAATTTGAGCCCTGTTGATGTATTAGAAACTTCTTCAGTCTCTACGTTTTGCAATAAAAGAAGTAGGCTTGCATTCGGTAATTGTGATCAAAACTGTGGCGTGGCAGAAGAGGAGCGAATTGGGTAAAGAAATGGAGAAAATGAGGAGACTAAGTTTAGTGCGTTCTGTGGGCTTGTTGGTACTGTTGGTATTGATGATTATAGGCTAAAGAGTGTTCCATACTGTCATAGTTATTATTTGGAGTTGATTGAAAATGGCTCCTCAAAAAGAAGGGGAAAAAAAAAAGGTAATAGAAAAAAAAAAATTTGAAAGAAAGAAAGAAATCAAGAGCAAGGTTCTGGGCTACTACTTTCATAAAACTAAATTGCTGTTTAAGACAATAAAGTCGCGGTGGAAAGAGAGGTCTTAAAAAAGTGGATTGCATATCTTCTCGCTCACCTGTCCAATTTTTTTATTTTTTATTTTTCCATATTTTTCCATATTTTTCCATATTTTTCATTATTTCTGCAAATTCTGTTTTTCTATATTTATCTCTTTTTTTTTTTTTTTTCTTTTTTCTGAGAGGAGGGAATAGGGTTGTTTCCTCTTCCAAATCTACCGTTTGATTGGATGTATGGGATGCTTTCTAGGTGTCTTTGAAAAGGCTGAAAGTAATTTGGAGAAGACAGGGGAAAGAGATGGGATAGAGAGATGTCTATTTGTATGATTTTAATGCAGCTTTATTGCATGTTTGAATGTTTTGGGGTTGCCTCTCAAGGCGGGCCCTTCTCTTTTCCCTTTGAGGCTCTGGTTTGGCTGTGTTTGAGGGGTCATGGAACCAGAAGACTCTGTTTGTGGAATCACAGAGAAATTCTATGACTATGTGTATAACACAGTGGATTGAAGAAGAGATTTATTATGTCGTCTCCAGACCACATTTCGTGGGCAATTGAGTTCCTAACATGGATTTTATATGTAATGGTGGGATAGTGGTTACTTATGAGATTATGATATTAAAAACATCCTTGGCATGGAAGTTCACAAAATTATGTCATTTTTTTAAAACTTATTATTGCTCATCTAACTTTGATGTTGAATTTACCCTTTGATTTAACGTTTTGCAGTTCACAGGTTTATGAGCCAATGCAGACCCCTTTTCCTTTACCCTTAAATCACCTTAAAAAGAAAGTTTTTTTCCTTTTCCATTAAAAAATAATAATAAATAAAATAAAAAAACCAGTTTAGAAAAGCATTCAGTTTCGCTAGTTTTTTTTATCATACTCTCCAGTCATAAAAGTGTGCATAGTTACAAACTCTTAAAAACCAATACAGCTCCATTCACCAAAAGTAAATAAAGAACAATAAAAAATAAAAATAAAAAATTCTTAAAATAAAATAAGGAAAAACAAAAACAAAACTAGTTCCTGTTTATGATATTTGTCACGAAGCCAAGATCTGAGTAGATTAAGTGGATGTGCTAGGAGAGATGTCATTATATGACTGGTTGGGGTTGCTGAATTCTTAATTACACAAAGGGCCAAAAGAGATTATTTCCTTAGCTAGTGCAGTACTTGGTGTCCTTTCCCTGTCTATCAGTCTACCATATTTGTTGGGGTTAAACAAAAAGGCTTCTTGACTGCGACCCCTCACACTCACCCACACTTAACTCCTATTTTTCCCCTTTCTCAGTTTCTCTTCACCCCTTAGCTTTTGCTTTCAGTATATGTGGGCTATGCCTCACCCCTCTCTAGTCTTTTCGTTTTATGGAGCAGGCAACCTATACACCCTGATTCTATTCGTCTCTTTGTCACATCAAACATTGGCATGTTGTGGGGTTCATCTATTCCCCCATTTCCCGTTTTGCCCTTCAAACTCATGCTCTCCCCATCAATGTAAATCAATAAATACCACCATCTGTCAATGAAACTTTTTTTTTCCCCTTTATAAGTTACACATAAAAAGATTATTGGAAATCTTTCACTTGTACGAATTTAATCTGAAAAACTTTTATTTATTGATTTTTTTACTTAACGCACTGATATGAAGAAGTTAACGTGGATTTGTGGACGTTGATCGACAAGGAATGAGTGGATACCTGGCTGAATTGTGAATCATGATCCATGGACTGGGAAAGTATGTTGGAAGACCAGCAGTCTGGATATGTCGTACTAATCTCCCATGTGAATGTGTTATATCATTGGGTTAAAATACAGTGAAATTCTAAATTATTTCATGGCTAATAATTTATTTATTTTATATAATATTTTATTTATAAAAAATAATATTTATTTTATAAAATGTAACATGTAATTTATAATGAATTATATTGTTAATAAAATATAACATCGTCTATAATCAATAATATTATTCATAATAAATAATATTTTTTTCAAAAATTTCAATAAAACTTTGGAATAAAAAATTTTCACTACAAAAATTATTTCCTACTGTGTATCAGCCAGCGGTGTGAGTTTGTGATAAATCGAGGTTTCCACTTTGAATCCGATCGGTGATTTATAACCTGAATTCAGAAAAAAAAAATGGATAAATAATGATCATAATTCATAACTGGCGTTGTAGTTTGCAAAATTCTGCTCGTTATGTTTGTCTTATATACAAAATTATCTTTGGCTCATCAAAGTTTCAATGTTTTATTTACTCTCATTTTGCCCTTTGGCTTTTGTAAACAATGTTAGCATTAACTTACTCAAAATACTGTTATTCCTGCCGACATCATATAATATTCATTCTCCGCGGGAAAAAGAAAATCCCATTCATAGGTTTGTGGCTTTGTGCCCTTGCCTTCAACCATTTTTACACAGTTGGATACAAATTTATCCGTTTTTGAAACGAAACTTGATTTTATTTTATCACAATAATATAATTTTTCTTTTAAATAATAGTCACTTCAGATGTCTTTTGCTATCATAAATACTTGTTCGAGTTCCGTACAATGAAAATGAACAAAACAAAAAAAGAATAAAGAGTCACCTACAGCTTTGCTCTTTAACAGAATAGTTTTCAAGTTTAATTGCCTGGTCAGGAAGCAACATGAAGGTTCGTCCACTCCAGGTCACACTCCACTGTCACCATGTGAATAGAATCTAGCTAATCAGTCAGCAAGATTAGCATGCTTTTTACAATCTAGCTAAAAGTTAATCAATTTGGGTCACATCCACCGCACTGCTCATTTATCACAAAGCGAGAATGAGAAAACTGAATCACTTTCACCATAAAATAAAATAAAACAAAATAAAATAATAATAATAATAATAATAAATAATAATAATAAAAATAAAACTCACGTCACGTACAAGGCAAATATTAAAAAAAAAAAAAAAAGAACCTCCATATGTGGGTGAGCTTGAATATGTTAGAAATTACCTATTTAGTTTTCCTTTATCTCAGCTAGATCCGACAGGGATCATTTTCAAAGCTGCTGCTATTGGCATGCCAAGGAATCCAAGGATAACGCTAACAAACCACTGTCCTAGACTGAGAGGAGTTGTGCTCGCAAATGTACCTAAGAACTCAATAATTATGATTTGGAAGAGGACGGTGCAAGAGAGGACAGCCACAAACACATAATTTTTCATTATGCCTTTGAAAACATTTATCTTCTCCATCTCCCTGGAGCTAATCTCATTGAAAACCTGAATAACACATAAGACATCAGCACAACATTATAAGTTGCATACTCTGAGGAAATTTTGATTTGGACTTGTGACAAGGTATTAATAATAGCTTGAAGCACTAATGTTAAGTAATTTAAGTATATTCAGATCATAGAATTTAGGAAAAGAATAGTAAATAGACAATAAAATAGTAATGCAGCCATGTCACAAAATCTTATTCTTATTTACTTTTCATTGAAAAAAAAGATAATGCACCACACCTCAAAAAAATTTCCTACATGGAGATCATGACATTTGACCTAAAACTCACTTCGGTTCCACTTCCACACAACAGTTATGACTTATGACCTACATTCAATGATCCAAACAGACACTTCTATTGCTTGAGAAGTTTCAAATTTGAGGAAGAGCGCATACACTCAACATCTGTCATTTTTAACAACTTTTGACTGATCCTAAGGCCAAAGAAAATTTTAAGCTTAGCTCTAGAGTGCAAATTCGTTAAGTAACCACATTTTTATGGAGTTAAATCCTTAATGATTCATGATTACCTGGCAAAAGACAAAAGAGTTGAAAATAAGTGTGTTTAATATCAAATAAGAGTCAGGGCTGTCAAGCTGAAGTACTGCTTTTCCTCTTGTCTGAAGATACCATATTACTACGAACTGATATAAAGACTGCCCTAAGATATTCCTCCACATCACATTACTGATGAAATTTCCTTTCCTACCAACTGGCGATCTCTTCATCAAATCATCATTGGGAGGTTCTGTGGCCAATGCAAGTGCACCTAGAGTGTCCATGATCATGTTCACCCAAAGAAGCTGAACAGCAGTCAGGGGAGCATTTCCTGAGAGCATAAACCATTCCAAAAAGAAAAAAGGAGGCAATGTTATGTGATTAAAAATTTTAAAAAATAATAGAACAAGAACTTCATGTGCAAAGAGAAAAGACATTGGAGTTGCTTACCTGTCAGACAGGCCGAAGAAAAGTTGACGACAAGGGCAACCACATTTACTGTTAGCTGAAACTGGACAAACTTTTGAATGTTTATGTAAACTGAACGTCCCCACTTGGCCACAGTCACAATTGTGGAGAAATTGTCATCCAGAATTATCACATCTGCACTCTCTTTCGCCACCTAGAAAATTTGAAGCATGCTTTATCACATGACATGTCAAGAAGATTTCAAAATGATAAATATAGATTGCAGAAACCAGGGCTTGATGCCCAAAGAAGGCAATTACACAAAGCACACACCATAAAATAAGGATAAAGAAACAAATTAAAAGGAAAATTGCAAGAATAGTGGGGCTTTGGGACATAAAAAAAAATAGAAATTCAAGCACATAAAACTTAAAAGGTTTTAAACTTGCAGCAAACCAAAGTAAGCATAAATCATTTTTAGACTATAATTATTTCAGATTTCTTGCCTAAATATCTAGCACTGACAGAGGAACACAAAATCCAGTACCATGAAAACCAAAACCTTGGTTGCCAACTTAACCATATCGAAACTTAGCATACTTGTAATATAACAGAAAGATGGAAGTGAAGCCTTAGAGAGAAATAACGAATGAGTACACAGGTATAAAGACGATCGTCCATTTATACGAGTACACTTAAAAAAAGCGCAAATTAATGAACAATTACATCCACAGGCACAAATAATTTAAGGTTTTCAACTATATGAAGGAGTTAACCGCATGCTTTAGTATGCTATATACTAAGAAGAAAAGAGAGAACACCTCAGTTCCAGCAATACCCATTGCTAGTCCAATATCAGCTTCATGAAGTGCTGGAGCATCATTTGTACCATCACCGGTCACTGCAACAACTTCTTGAAAAGTTGTTCGTAAGTGTTTCACCAGAGTATGCTTATCCATTGGTGACGATCGAGCCATCACCTGTACACAAAATAAGATCACATTCCAGTTAAAAGGGGCTCTATAAAACACTGAATAAATAATAACCTTGCAAACCCATATTGTTTAAAGCAAAATAATTGACACCAAGCTCATAAATTGCTAATTCTTAGTGGTGCAATAATTTTCTTGAAAATGAGCATAATTTTGTATCAAAAAATAATTACTAGAATGATTTACACCATTTTTCAGTATTCATATCGGCAATCCCCTTGCATCTTTTATATGAAAACAGTTCATAAAAATATGACAGAGAAAGCTCTGATTTGCAAATTCTATAAATTCAGTATATTAGGTAGTGTATTTTTAGAAATTATTTCCATTTGAGAATTCAAGAGTCAAACTGTTATTTTTTTTACCAGAAATCATTGAAGTGGCCTTGCAAAACCATATACAATATATTTTCCCCTCTGATCAAGAACGTTGTTAATATTTAAAGAATATTTATAAATGCACCTGAAGTTTTGGAATAATTTCATGCAATTCTTCCTCACTTTTCTCACGAAAATCTGGGCCTTCAATAGCTATCCCGTTGTCTGTTAAAATTCCACATTCTCTTGCAATTGCTTTGGCAGTGTATATGTTATCTCCAGTAACCATCCTAACAGTTATACCAGCAGACCTACAAATTGCAACAGATTCCTTGACACCAGGACGAACTGGATCTTTGATGCCAACAATTCCTATACATATGAATCCTTTGAGGGGAATAGGACTCTCAGCAGAATACTCACTTGGAATTTCCATGTAGCCAAGGCATAGCGTTCGAAGAGCTTCATTAGCAAATTGTTCTATTGTATTTTTCATAATATTGATGGATGCTTGGTCAAGGGGAACAACCTCACCATTCGAATCTAGGACTTTGTCGCATGCAGCTAAAATTATCTCTGAAGCACCTTTACTGTGCACCCGGAAACCACCGTCATGAAGCTCTAGAACTACCCCCATCCTCTTCTTGATAGAATTAAATGGCTCAACTTTGACAACTTTTGATGCTTGCCTTTCTGCTTGGAAATCGCCACCAAGATTCAAGCCAAATTCCAAAAGAGCAGTTTCAGTTGGCGAACCCAGTATCTCAATTCTCCCATCTTTGTTTTTCACCACTTCTCCTCCCGTATTGTTAAATATTGATTGAAGGAGAATCCTCAAAGCGGAATCAGGAATTTCAGAGGAGAAAATAGAAGTTTTTTCAGAGTCTCCCACTTCTTTGATCTTCCCACAAATGCAAGCTTTAACAACAGTCATATGATTAGTAGTCAGTGTTCCAGTCTTGTCACTACAGATGGTTGTACTCGAACCCATAGTCTCACAAGCAGCCAAATTACGGACAAGTGCCTTGTCATTCATCATCTTCTTCATGGCAAAAGCAAGGCTCAATGTCACAGCCAAAGGCAGCCCTTCAGGAACGGCAACTACAACAATTGTTACAGCAATAGCAAAGAATTCCAAAATTTCCATTGCATCGTCTCCAGACCAGATCCATTGGGAGCCTTCTTGTAGCTTGTGGCTAAATAGTCCTTGCACCAAAACAGCAAAAGTCACTACAGCAAAAAACAGGCCTATTTTCCCAATGATGGTAGCCACACCATTAAGTTTGACCTGCAAGGGAGTTTCATCATCTCCTCCTTCACTGAGAGTTGCCATCAGTTTACCCCACTGGGTTCTCATCCCAACAGTAGTCACTAGCATCTTGCATGATCCATCCTGAACTTTAGTTCCAGAAAGCATAAAAGGATTCTGACTATTAACATTAACTGGTTCACTTTCACCTGTTAAACTAGATTCATTTATCAACACAGAAAACCCTGAAAGAAAAAGTCCATCGGCAGGGACCTGATCTCCAATACTGAGATGAACAATATCACCGGGAAGTAGGTCATAAATTGACAACTTTTGTCTGAACCCATTTCTGGTAACCTGGACTGTAATTTTTTTCTTCTCCTTGTCCAAATCCTTAAACTGCAAAGATTGTCTATAATCGCTTGTGGCTGTGACAAAGACGACAAGCAAAATGCTGGCAACAATTCCAAGTCCATCATGGGCACCCTTTGGCCAACCTTCCATCACTATGCCAACAAGCAGAGAAACAAAAGCACAAATGCCTAGTATCATTAGAGTCATATCTTGAAGTGCTTCCCAGACAAAAACCCAGAAACCTCGAACTGGGCTTTCAGTGAATTTATTAATTCCATAAATCTCTCTTCTCTTGTTAAGCAGCTGCTCAGTTGTAGGGATCCCATCAGTTACTGATGTGGCAAGTTTGCTTACAATACCCTCAAACCCACGGTGAATTTTCAGCTTCTTCACCTCACGTCCTTCAACAATGGAGCCCAACTCATCGGCACAGATATCAAAACCTGCAGCTCTGACTTCCTCAGGTACAGTGTATTCACTTGAAAAATTTAGACCTGTAGGCATTCAGAATGAAGCCCAAACAAAAAGAATAAATACTAAATACATAAAAACAGAACCTTTAATGTTTAGAAAATAATATAAAAACTAATAATTACAAACTTTGAATTTGCTTAAAGCTTCTTACCATGGATAAACTGAAGCGCAGCTTGCGAAACCAAAACTGCAACTCTAAACTTCTCCTATCAATACCAACCCAAAAAAAAAAACAACAACTACCAAGTCATTACTATGAAATATACAAAGGCCCTGTTTTTCTTTCTTTCTTTCTTTTTTCTGATAATAAGGTTTATAAGGATTTAAATAAAATTAAGTCTTATTAATTTATTTTAATATTTTTAAAGAAGTAAAAGTTTACAGCTTTTGCACGATTGAAAATGCTTAAACAGCACAAAACTCAACTTTAAACCCCGTATGGAAGGATTTATTTACATTAATCAAATTACACTTTGATGTTTCTCATTACATTATGTTTGTATCAATTCCTCTTATTGAGTTTTGACTACAATTTCACAGATCATGATTCAGTCAGCAGATTTTGGTCCAAAGAAGAATTCAGTAACATGTTTCTGATACAAAAACATAACATTAAGAAGCAATGGCATATTTGAAAAATCTTAAATTATAGAGGAACAGCGAACTAAGTTAGGACATTACAAAATCAGCCGGCCAAAACAAATTTTCTTAACAAGAGAGCTTAACTTATATAAGCTCTTCTTCTAGACTAATTAAAAAAGTAAAACCCATTGTGGAGATAGCATTTACAGGAATGTATATATATGTTTTGGATATTCAGTTATTGACATTCTGCAACAAGTACAAACTAAAGGAATATTACCTATACAAGTGACTCTGGCATCCAAAAGAAACATATTATTTTTCGTTATAAACAGTAGCAGGCTAATTTTTTCTACACGCCAGTAGATTTCCTTTACAGGCTCGCAGATGAGAGCTTAAACCACCTCAAATTGTATAAACATTTAAAAGGACCATTCACCAATTAATTGCTGACTCAAAGGGTCGTCATTTTTTCTCATTTGGTTTGTTATACTGGATTTTAATTTTTGAAGTATAAAAACAGCTAAAGAATGTAAATCTACAAGCAAATGAAAATGCAATGCAATCAATTGAATGTTCAGATCACTTCAAGCGCTGAACAAGAAGAAGCTCCCCGTTACATATAATCAAAATTTGTTACAAAACTGATGATTAATTAATTAATTAGTAACAGTTCATATTTTTGCCAAAGAAGTCTTATTGACAACTGATTATTCATGCAAGGGAAGTCAGGAATCACAAAACCAACAAGCAAGTGAAACAAAATTTTGAGCATTAATTTATTTCCAATATTTCATTCTCTCTCTTTTTTTTTCCCTCTCTTTTTTCTTGTCGAGAGAGCTTGACTACGGTATAAGCAAAGAAAGTTTTATAGTGTTTCTTTTTCTTTTTTTTTTAATTTAAACTTTTAAGAGACGCTGCCTTCCGAGTCCTTGACAAGAAATTTCCTCATTGACTAAAAACGCGGTGGATGATTTATCATATTTATATTTATGATTTCTTTTAAAACTCCTCAAAAATTAAAAGGCACTGAACAAAGAGTAGTGAGAGAAACCTGATTGGATCGTCGGATAGCCTCGGCCTCGAATCGCTTAGGCAGATTAGCAGTAAATCGGAACCTCCGTTTCCGATTTTTCACCAACCAGCAAAGCTTCCTCCATCTCTGAAGCGCCTCCTCTGACGAGTTCTTAGGCTTCACATCTCCAAAGTTCTCATTCAAATAGTTCTCCATCTCAGCTCCTCTCCTCTACTCCTCCTCCACCAAAACCACAAGCAAAAGCTCTAACACATTTCACAAATACACAAAACAAAGCTTGGACAGCAAGCTAAGCAATAAATGAATCAATAAATGTCTATTCCAACAGTTTCCTCAGCATCAAATTCCTAGCAATTTTGGTCTCTCCAATCTGAATCGAAAATAGAAATAAAAAAGAAAAAAAGAAAAGGCCTATTGGATTCCGTTTGTAGAATCAAACCGCGCTTTTGACAAAGGCAAGTGAAGAATAAGACCAGCTTTGACCCCTTGCAAGGAAAAATTGCTATTCCTGTGAACTAGCTAGCTACAGCGTTTGTAAGAGAAAACAATGAACCATCTGTTCCGGCCCAATACGCTACTACCACTAGCCAGCAGCAGCTGACCTTCCATATTTACTGGGAATCCACCCTGACCAGGAATTAGGTGAGTAAATAAATATTAAAGAAAATATATATTTTTCCCAGTTACCGCGTGGAGTGGTAAATGTGGGTGGATTTCCACGCCTTGGATTCGAGTTTTAATAATCTTGCTATTTCACTGTTTGGTGTCGTGATTCCCGTTGTCGCACGTGGGTTGCGAACCAATGAGATGCGTACTGCTGTCATGTAAAACGTGGAGGTCAATTATGCAATTTCATTGTCTTATTTTTTGTATCCTTGCTGGTTTTTCAATGAGCATTTTTATTTTTATTTTTTTTCGGTGAAAAGTTTTATCATTATTTGTTGTGGACCTCCACTGTACGATGGGGAATGGGGATGGTTGTTCGGAGAATCTTGGCCTTTTTTAAGGGGTTTTGGGCATTTCTCACTTTGGATCTGAAACGATTGGGCACGCTAAGGCCATGACATGTATGATTAACAGAAGCACATGGTATGGGATCGACAGAGTAGACAACCTAAGCAGCACCTTTTGCTTAGCTTTTGGTTAAACTATGGTAACATTTCTAAAAAGTTATGGCATTAATTTTTGTTAAGTAATATTATATTTTTATGATTTATTTATAATCAATATTATTTTTTAATAAATAATATTTGGTGTGGCGATTTTTTCGTTTTGGACTGGACTTTTTAAGTCTGAAAAAAAGAGGAAGGAAATCGGTTAGAGGGGTGCCGGTATGATGGTCGGCATTCCTCTTCCGATGTCTAAGTCAGTTGAAGTTTTCATTCATGAGAGAAAATAATTTAAAGAGAGAGAAATAACGAAAAGGGGAAGATAAATGGTGAAAAATGGGGGGATCGTCGGTTTTGGTGTGTTGGGAAGATGATGAAGAGTAACCAGCTTTATTTCATTTGAATAATGGTCAAAAAGTGGGTTGAATAGTAGTCAAAAATGTCAACAATGAGACTAAAATGGTCTCTAAAAACAAGAAAATGAGTGTTGCCGAAGGTTTTTAGGGAAAATGAGAGAAAAGCTTGTGAGGGTGATGGGGGTGTAGTGCGGTGCTTTGTACTTCAATCTTCTGGCCTGTAGCCTATCTTCAGGTAGGGTGAAGTTTGTCAACAATCTGACGATTGGGTCTCACCAGCCTGGCCTCTCCTCAATTGGGTTCACTTCCCGCTTCTTTTTTGAAATACTGGGTCGTGCCAATGTTTCTACGGGGATTGTGCGCACCAGCTTTAACTTGGTAGCTGATGCTAGCTTGGCGAGCGAATCAGCATTTGAATTTTCATCCCTTGGTATCTGCATAATGTGATGTTCCTCAAAATCCTTTAATAGTTCTTTGACCACCTCTAGATAGCTGATCATGCTTGCTCCCTTGGCCTGGTATTCCGAATTGACTTGGCTCACCACCAGTTGTGAGTCGCTATAGATATGCAACCTCCTAGCCCCCAGTGGCCGGGCCATCTTGAGCCTTGCAATTAATGCTTCATATTCCACCTTATTGTTTGATGCCTTAAACCCAAGTCTAAGTGCATACTTAAGCTTGACATGATTAGGAGCTGAAGTAGTCAAAATGAACCTCGCTCCACTTCCATGTTCGTTGGATGATCTGCCTGTATGTAAAGTCCACAATGAGGTTGGTTGTGCGCTACTGTCTGGGATGATGACTTCTCCTTCTTCTAAAGTGGTGAACTCGTCAATAAAATCAACCACCGCCTGAGCTTTTATCGTCATGCAGGGTTTGTATGATATCTCGTATTGCCCTAGCTCAATGGACCACTTGATTTGCATTCCAGATGATCTAGATGCTTGGCCACTTGTGGGCACCGTCATCGAGTGTGCCTGGAAGTATGGCTTCAGCTACTTGTGAGCACCATGATTAATGCTAGGGCTAATTTCTCAATGCTGGGGTACCTAGTTTCCACTGGTACCATAGCCTTACTAACATAGTAAACCGGTAGATGGGATGTCCCTTCTTCCTGTATAAGGGCTGCACTTACTGCCGTTTCCAACACAGCAAGGTATAAAAGCAATGTCTCTCCACAAACCGGCTTGAAAAGCTGTGGTGACGTGCTCAGGTGCTTCTTAAGCCGAGAGAAGGCTTCCTCACACTCCTCGGTCCAGGAAAAATCTTTGGCTCCCTTGAGAATTTTGAAGAACGGTAAGCATTTGTCTGTAGCTTTTGAGACAAATCGGTTAAAAGCCGCCACTGAGCCTTTGGACCTCTTTCACCTTCTGGGGAGATGTCATCTCCATGATTGCCTTGATCTTGTCGATTCCACGCTAATTCACCATGAAGCCTAGAAACTTTCCTGAGGATACTCCGAAGGCGCATTTCACAGGGTTGAGCATATTTTATGTCTCCTCAAGACGTTGAACATCTCGCTTAGTGATCTAGATGCTTGTCCGCTTTGACACTCTTCACTAACATATCATCCACATACACCTCCATTGTCTTCCCGATCTGGTCAGCGAACATCTTGTTCACCAACCTCTAGTAGGTGGCTCCAGCATTCTTGAGCCTGAAAAGCATCACCTTGTAGCAGTATAGCCCGAGATTGGTGATGAAAGCGATTTTCTCTTGATCATCAGGGTGCATTCCAATCTGGTTGTATCCTGAAAAGGCATCACAAAAACTGTACAATTTGTTGCGTGCCATTAAGTCCACCAGCTGGTTAATTTTGGGTAACGGAAAGCTATCTCTGGGGCACGCTTTATTTAGGTATGTGAAGTCTACACACACCCACCAGTCTCTACTGCTCTTTTTCACCAGTACTACATTCGCCAACCAAGTAGGGTATATAACCTCTCTGATGAATCCTGCCTTCAGGAGTTTGTCTACCTCCGTCTTGATCGCTTCATATATTTCAGGGTTGAAGGCTTTTCTATTCTGTTTCATTGGCCTGAAGCTGGGATCTACATTTAGCTTGTACACCATCACCTCTGCGTCTATTCTGGGCATGTCTTCATGGGACCAGGTGAAAATGTCCAAATTGGCTTTTAGGAACTCCGCAAGTTCCTCCTTCAGCTCTGGTGAGAGCAGTGTACCAATTATCGTGGTTCTTTCTGGGTCTTCTAGATATATTTGGATGCTAGTGAGTTCTTCTATTGGTTCTCCTCTAAACACCGCTTGTCTTCTGTTGTCCAATTCTTTTTCAAGAAGCTTTTCGTCAGCTGTCTGGATCTCCATCATCAATAAATCTTCAAGTATCGCCTCCCTGCCAGCCTTAAGTGCTGGTAAAATGTTTTCTTTGTTAGCTTCAGGTGGTGTTGGTGAGGTGATTGCCTCGAAAGGTGGCTCGGAACATTTCTGCTCGAAGGATGATTTTTGCCTCTGTGATTTTCCTCAAGGTATTAGGTTCCGTGCTGGCCCAGAGCATTTCTGCTCGGAGATCGATGCTGGCTCAAAACATTTCTACTCGGAGGAACCAGTTCGGATTAGATTGTTAAGTCTCTCGTGACGCGGCTCAGGACACTTCTGCCTGGAGGTGGAAAAGATGGGCAACGTCTCAGCATGCGCATCCTTTGCTCGAAGAGCTATGGCATAACATTGCATGAACTCGTACTAATCTCCTCACATCAGGCCAATGCCTCCTCCTTTGGTTGGAAACTTCATCATCAAGTGGTAGGTCGATGTTGCTGCCCTCGGGGCGTTAAGAGCCGGTCTTCCCAAGATGGCATTGTAAGCTAATGCTGACTTTATCACCAGAAAATTCAGTAGGACGGTGGACCTATTTGGGACTTCCTTGACAGTGAGAGGTAGCTCGATGGAACCCTCAAGGAAGACGATTTCTCTAGCAAACCCCATAAGTGGTGTTCGCACAGGTTTGAGGACTTCTCTCTTCATGCCCATTGCATCGAAAGCAGGCATGTATAGGACATCTACAGAGCTCCCGTTATCAATCAGCATCCGATACACCATGTGGTTGGCAACTTAGGTTGTTATCACTATATCGTCATCATGTGGGTGCTGAATTCTCGTAGCTTCCTCATCATTGAATGTTATTGAGAAGCTCTCCCTTCGAGTTACTTTTGTTGGTCTGAAGGTGCAATTCACTTAATGATGCACATCCAAACCATTGGCATCCCTTGCATACGCCTTTCGTGACCGGTTCGACTCACCTCTGACTCCTGGTTCACCCACAATTGTCCTCACATTCCCGAGTACGTTACCCGGGTGTAGTGGTGGTGAATGTGCCTCTCATCTTCCAGCATCTTCCCGCCTTGGGGGGGCCAGAGTGCTGGGCTCTGCAGCTTTGGCCAAAAATTCCTTCAGTTGTCCTCTTTGAATCAAGGCTTCAATTTCATCTTTCAGCTCCATGCATTCCTCTGTGGTATTCCCGTAGTCTCTGTGGTACCTGCAGAATTTGTTCTTGTTCCTGAATTTGAATGATGTCCTAATCAAGAAAGGCTTTTTTAGTAGGTTGTTCCCTTCAATTTGAATCAATACTTCTGAGCAAGTTGTATTGAGGGGTGTGAATCTATCAAACTTGCTTTTAAGGGGCCAGGGTGCTGGGTTCATCTCTTCATAGTTCTTCTTATTACTCTAGGAAGGGGTGCTTCTCTGATTTTTCCTGACATCGGACCTTCTGCTTCCTCCATTTCGGTTCAAGTTTCTCCTGGATGAATGATTTCTTCTACCGAGATGTGTTTATGGGCCTCAACTAACATCTCTAAGAATGTTCGCAGTGGGTTCTTAGCTATCGTCCTTATGAAGTCCTTATCACGGACTCCATCCTGCATGGCTTGCATCGCACAATCGTCAGTGCATCCCTCTATCTGTATCATCATATCTAAAAATCTTTGGACATACGCCTTCAATGATTCTTTCTCTCCTTGCACAATGGATGACAAGTGAGAGGGAGGCTTTTTCACTGACCTGGCTTCTATAGATTGTGCCATAAAAGCGCTCTCCAGTTGGCTGAAAGAATTAATTGAGCCGGAGCGTAAGCCAATGAACCAGGTTCATGCTATCCCTTCGAAAGTCAAAAGAAAAGCCCGACATTTGATGGCGTCCTCAGTAGCTTCAAATTCCATCCACACCTTATAGGCTCTTAGATACTCTGCTGGGTCTCCCTTGCCTTCGTACCTTCCCACACTTGGAATTTTAAAGTCCTTGGGGAGCCTAGCCCGATGTATCCCTATCCCAAATGGTCAAGTCTCTTGCCCTGGCCCAGGTGCATAGGAATAGGGTTGTGGGTGCAAAACTTGATATTGTTGTTCGCTATGGAACCTCATATTCGCCTCATCCTCCAATCTTTTTCTATCTGCTTCAAGTCTTTGCACCTCTTCAGCTTCTAGCTTCCTCTTTTCGGACTCGTATCTCTGCCTCTCTTCCGCCTCTATTCTTAGTTTTTCCTCAGTTTGAATCTTTCGCCTCTCTTCCGCACGGATTCTTTGCCTCTTTTCTGCTCAGATAAGTCTTCTCTCTTCCTCCACTTCAGCTCACCTCGGGACTCTGTCCGCTCTTGGTCCTCTCGTGCTCGCCTCCTGGCGTTGAGGAAAGCCTTGAGATTGCTGAGGCCTAAGCCATCGTTTGGGGAGGAGAATGAGTCATTTACGGATCTCATTCGTGAGTTATTTTGCTCCTCTGCTGGCTGTCGACAGGCATGTGATGGGTGGTTCTACGCGGGGTTCCTCTTGGTTTCACTAGGATGTGGTCTTGGGTGAGGCCTTGACAGTGCTGATCTTGCTCCTCTCGTGCTCGCCTCCTGGCATTGAGGGAAGCCTTGAGATTGCTGAGGACTAAGCCATCGTTTGGGGAGGAGAAGATGTCATTTACGGATCTCATCCGTAAGTTATTTTGCTCATCTGCTTGCTGCCAACAGGCAGGTGATGGGTGGTTCTGCGTGGGGTTCCTCTTGGTTTCACCTGGAGGTGTTTTGGGTGAGGCCTTGACGGTGCTGATCTTCCTTGGTGGTGTTGCTGCTAGCTTCTAGCTATGGTCCACAGCTCCTCTCCTGGTGCTCCCCCATTTTCACGAGTCCGAGGGTTAATATGGTCTCGCAAAGAGTCTACTGGAGCTGGGCTTCTCATCATCCGTGAAATAGGCTCACAGTTGGTTTGTTGTTGGTTCTCGAAGAGGCCGATGATCTACTCCATCCGGTTTTCCAAATCGGATATCCGAGTTCGCTCTGAACGCGCGACTATCCATCTCTCGCTTTGCCTCCGAGTTGGTGGCAGCAGTTGTGAGGGTAGTGTGCTCAGTTCAGCTGCTGGAATTGAGATCCTTTGATTCGGGAAAAAGTTGGTCCCCATGGGTTGCTTGCCCCTGGCTTCTCTATTGGATGGCTCAGCTCCATCTAGCATAGCCTGTTGTTCCAGGTGGGTATCTGGCATCTCGCTTCAGGTTCTACTTCGGTTCAACTTGGTTTAGCTAGGTTTTGCTTCAGCTAAGTTTTACTTCGGTTAGGTTCAGTTAGGTTCTACTTCAGCTCGATTCAACTAGGTTCTACTTTGGTTAGGTTCAACTGGGTTCTGCTTCAGTTAGGTTCAGCCAACTTTAGCTAGGTTCTACTTTGGTTAGGTTCAACCAACTTCAGCCAGATTCCGTTCCAGTTGTCTATTTAGGTGCTAAGGCGAAAAAAAAATTTTTATTTTATTTTTTATTCTCTTTTTTCTTTTTCTTTTCTTTTCTACCAAACAACACCACAAACACCCTAAAAAATGAGCTAAAACAGGGAAAAACAAACTGAAAACTAAATGAGAAATTACTAACCGAGAGCTAGATGAACAACCACAAATCTCAAGCAAGAGAAACTGAGAAATAACAAGACTAAAAACCAGCAAAATCCAAGAAGCCAGCAAAACTCAATGAAACTAACTAAACTCAAGAAATCAAGAGTTACCAAAATGCAAGAAACCAAAAGTTATCAAAAAGACTCAAGAAAATGAGGATATTCCGAACCGATTCACCAAGAACAGAAATGGAAAAATTTCAGAAATGAAAAACAACCACAAACATGAAATAAAAAATGAAAACAAATGTTTCCCACAGACGGTGCCAAAATGTCGTGGCGATTTTTCGTCTTGGACCGGACTCCTTGGGTCTGCAAAAAAAAGGGAAGAAATCTATCAAAGAGGCACCGATGTGGTGGCCGGCGTTCCCCCTCCGATGCCTAAGTCAATCGAAGTTTCCATCAATGAGAGGAAATAATTTAAAGAAGGAGAAATGATAAAAAGGGGAGAAAAATGATGAAAATGGTGGAAAATGGCGGTTTGGCAGATGTTTTAGTGTTTTGGAAGATGATGAATAGTAGCAAAAATTAGTTTATTTGAATAATGGTCAAAGGTAAGTCCAAATTTCCATATCAAAAGGTCAAAATCAAGACCAAAATGGTCTCCAAAAACCAAGAAAAAGGGCTACCTAATTTTGGAAGAGAGGGAGGAAAAGTTGGTGAGAGAGATGTGTAGGTAGGTAGGTTTCTTTTTGGGGCTACGTGCGGCTCAAAGAAAAAATGTCCCCCTTTCTTACCTTATTTTTCCTTTATATTTGGACATGGAGGATCCATATTTGCTTACTAGAAAACCCTGCTTCTTGGATAAAGGACAAGTGTCTCATCTCCAAATATATGGGCTTTAAATATCTTAGTTGTGTGGCCCACCACATGATTGAGTATTTATTTTATTACCATCAATGATAAGGTATTAGGCCCATTATATTTGCAAAATTGCCCATAACAATTTATCATTAGTAATATTTAATCTATAATAATTTATAATGTGTAATATTTTATCTATAATAAATAATTGTCTATAAAAATAAAATTATTTATAATGAATAATATTTAGTTAATAACAAATAATGTTGTTTATAATGAATAATATTTGAATCTATAAAAAATAATTTTTTTTAAAAATTTCAATCAAAATCCCCAAACAAGAAGGTTTCCTTGCTTTTAATATGCTTTATCTTGTGTTTTAACGGTGAGAAAAAGAAAAGAAAATAGTACATAAACCATTTCAGGGATTAAATCCCTAACTTGTTTTTTTTTTTTTTTTTTTTTTAAATAATCCCTAACTTGTTTGGTAGCCAGGAGAAAGGCAAGAAATAATCCTATGTTTATATTTGGCATTATTTTTTAAGTGATTAAAAATTTAGATTTCCAAAATAATTTTAAATACAATGTGACATTAATCTATAATTGAGTAAAATATATAATATTAATCCATAAGAATAAAATTAGTCTATAATTAAAAAATAAATTTCAATAATACTCATAATTACAAAATGCCACTGAACCAATACATAATAATTACAAAAGTGTCTATGCATTTATGTCATTATACGCACTTTTAGAGTATGTAATTCTTTTGCCAAATTGTTTTAAAAAGGAAAGGAATAAATGCACTTTAGTACTCTGTAGTTTGCTAAACTTTCATATAGGCATTCAAGTTTCAAATGTATTACATTAAGCTTCAAATTTACATTTTATGCCACATTAGGCTTTCAAGATTCAAGTATATCACATTAAGCCTTCAATTTACATTTTATGTCACATTAGGCCTTCAAATTTCAAATGTATTACATTAAGCCTCTAATTTACATTTTTTTGCCAATTTTCAAAAATATAAATAAAAAATTATCTAATTTTCTTTTCATTTAAAACTTTTTATTTCATCCTAAATTACTAAAAAAACATATTATCATGAATTTTTTTATCCTATATATTTTTCATCATGATATTTTTTTATCCTAAATTGCTAAAAAATTATCATGAAAATTTATTTAATCCTATATTTTTTCATCATGAATTTTTTTTTTTAGTTTAGGATGAATAATTTTTTTTGGAGGAATAAAAAATAATTTTTTAAATATTTTAGAAAATTGGTAAAAGAAAAGAATTTTAGAGTTATTATACTGCATTTAACAGATTCTGTTAAATTTAATTTAATTCGACTAAATTGTAATTTTTTACAAAGTAAAAAGTATTAAATAATCAAATTAATTGTAGTGCTTTTTATTTAAAAAGAAATAAATTCTAAAAGGTTTTAAAGTACATTAATTATTTATTGTGGCATAAAATATAAATTGAAAGATTAATGTAATACACTTGAAATTTGAAGGCCTAATGTGACATAAAATGTAAATTGAATGCTTAATGTGATACACTTGAATCTTGAATGCCTAATGTGGCATAAAATGTAAATTTAAGGCTTAATGTGATCCATTTGAAACTTGAAGGCCTAATGTGAAAGTTTAGCAAACTACATGGTACTAAAGTGTATTTATCCCAAAAGCAAAACCATGAATCTCTCTTCTTTGTGTAAATGGAAAAAAAAAAAAGCAAACTGGTTGGGAATCTTTTAAGATGTTTATTATTTTATTTTATTTATAATTAGACGACAATTGCTTAATTTTTTAGTTGGACAGAATCATTGTTTTCTTTGGTATCGTTTGTAGAAAGACTTTGTTAATATAAAGCTTTCAAAATATGTTGGTAGAATAAATAGAGGATAAATCATAACTGGATGAGAAGCATACTTTGGTTTAGAGTTTGAAGATTGTATTGGTCATGCCTCAGACTTTTTTTAAAATTTTAGTTTAGATTTTCCTTTATTAATTGTAATCCAATTTGAGTTACTCATTATTCCTGTTAAAAAAATAAAATTAGTATTACCTTTTATATTTTGAGTTTCAAAAGAATATAAACTTTGCCTCTTTTTATTTCAGCATGATTTATGACCATAAAAGCTGGACTAGAATGATGACTATTAGTTATTTCTATTAATTTTTTATTTAATAATTATTCTATTTGAACCGAAAATTCATCTATATCATGTTTGGTATATATCATTGGTTTAATCTTAAATATTTTATTAGGATCAAATAACTTTAAACTACAATATATAGGACTTTTAGACCAAAATTTCATAAGATCTTCATTAAAATTTCATATGCCAATGATTGGTGTCTAATTCATTAATATACTCTCCATGTCTAACTAGCTGAAATGAAAGATTACATCTATGTTGATGATTTTTGAGTATTGATACTGAAATATTATTATTATTATTTAATGTAAAACTAATATTTTTCTGAGAAATAGTAACCGGATAATGTTTTTTTTTTTAAATTATTAACCAGGATAAAATCACCATGCATAGTAGGAAAGCATAAAACTTTTGAAATAATAAATTTATTATTGTTTAACCATGTTGGTATATTTTTGGCTTTAAATTATATTATAGTTTGTTGACCATTTATTCCTATAGCCAATATTGGTTTCTTAATTAATTGCTATTTTTCTAATGGTAAAGCATTTTGCTGACATACTGAAGTTGTTGCTCCTATGTCTATTAATATATCTAAATTATATTTATAATATTCTTGAAATTTAAATGTTCATAATATATAATTATATGTTTTATAATTTTGATGTTTAGAGAAAATAATTTCTTCATCTTCTCCCATCTTCATTTGTGAGATTATTATAGGTTTTATTTCATGACTAGAACTAGTTCCTAATTCACCTAGTTTCCTAAAAAGTTACGTATTTTCAGGAAATATTGGAACTTGTATATTTTTTGTAGCTAAAATATTTTATTCTTCTTCTTCTTCATACTTATTTTTTCCTAACTCTAACTGAGCATTAGGAATTTATAAATATTTCTTTACTGTAATAAATTTTGTATTTTTAAAATACTGGTCGAAGATGTTTTTCCTCTTCTACAGAGTCAATAATTTTATTAATTACCCAATCATTTGGTACTTCAAGATATTTCCAAATAATTAATCTAGATTGAATTTCTTCATCAAATCCTTTTGGTTTAAAAACTTCTATAATTTTACTATCTATTTGTTTAATAGATATTTCTGAAATATTTGTTAATTCATGAAAAGCTAGCCATCTTATTGATAGATCAAAGCTATCTTCTTTCATTCTAATATTTTTGGTTTGAATTCTTAATTTAATTGTATCCTGAATATTAGGATCATCTATTGAAATGAAAGAGTTTGGTCTAACTCTAAACCAAATAACTCTTGTCACAAAATTTGATTGAACTCCTCCTATTAGTGACTTAATAGGTCATCAAATCTTTTATCTAACATTACTGCTAATATAGGTGTATCTATACCTTGTCGAAATAATGCTTTTATTTTGATTTGTATTAATACTATATGTATATATTTAAGTTGTGAATTTTTTTTTTCTTGATTTCATCAAACTCTATTTAAGTATAAGGCTTAGTTTTTAGATTACTTTCCAATGGATTTGGTTGATCTACTTTTCTTTTTCCTAATGAAATTTTTTTTCTTATTTCATCTTCTGAAGTTTTTTCAAAGTCTGAGTTTTCAGAAATTTCTCCTTCTGCAATTTCATCATGTAAACTATACTGTTTGGATTCATCGGCAGTATCATAATTTAACATATAATGATAATTTATTCCTTCAAAAATATATTCGACTTGAATATATAATTCTTGCATCACTTTAAGAGTTTAAGTAATTTGTCTTTTTTTTACCAAAAAAAAAAAGTAATTTGTCTTTTTCTTCTATATTGTTTTCTTTTATATATTTACTTTTTCAATATTCTAATATTTCTTTTAAGTCTTCAAACTGTTGTTTCCAATTTGCAAGTTTTTTCTTTTTTGCCTTTTCTAGACCAAATAACTATGTTCCATAATATAACTTAGGGAGTGTATTCAATTAAGACTTTAAATTTTTTTTGTAGACTTTTATAGACTTTAATAGATTTTTACAGATTTTTGTAGATTTTGTAAAAGTATACTTGACTTTGAATGACTTTTATAAAAAAAATTTACTTATAAATTTTGAAAAACTTTCATAGACTTTTATGTTTAAAGACTTTTATAGTATTTCACATAGTTATAAAAGATTTTTTTTACAGTTCTATCGATTTTCATTTTAAAAGACATTTTAGTATATGTTCATTAATTTTTAAAGATAATAGAGACTTTATAGTTGTATAATTATATTTTTTTACATCAATAAAAATATTTTTTTAAAAGAATAAAAATATAAATTGCCTCATTAAAAAAATTTATTTCAAAAATTATTTACTGAAATTCAATATTATTTTTATATTTTAGTATTAAAAAATATATTAGATATTCTACTTTTCATATTAAACAAAAGTAAATGAACATAAAAAAAATAGTTATTTAGGCTTTTTTTTAAAAGCAAATCATAGGTTTATTGCACTTTGTTATATTTATATATTAAAAAAATAAAAAATTGCATTTATATATATATATATATATATATAAAGAACTCCAAAATAAAATAAAATAAAATTCATAATTTTTTTTTGTTAAACTTTGGTTTCACAGTAGAGAGAGATAATAAGATAGATAAAGATGAAAAAATTTCAAAATAGTATATAATATAAATTAATTAGAATAATTTAAAAATCTACAAAAATTTGGAAGAGAGTGAGAGGCTTTTTATAAGCATAAAATTTTTCATTTTTGATTAGAAAGCATACAAAAGTCTTTCATTTATAAAAGTCTTTAAAAGTCATTGACAAATTGAATACCTCATAACTTTATAAACTATTAAAAAGTCTTAATTGAATACCCCATGACTTTTATAAAGTTTTTAAAAGTCTAGATTGAATACCCTATGACTTTATAAATTTTTTAAAAGTCTGTATTTAATACACCTAAACTTTTTAACTTTATAAAAATCTTGATTAAATACACCACTTTAGTTTCACCTATATTTTGAGACACTTGCTTAGAGTCCACGATATATCCTAATGATCTATACCAAACAAAATATAAATGAATTTTTGGTTCAAATATAAGAATTATTAAATAAAATATTAATAGAAAAAACGAATAGTCATCATTCTAGTCCAGCTTTTATAGTCATAAATCATGCTGAAATAAAAAGAGGCAAAGCTAGAATGGTTATAAATTATAAAAGATTAAATCAAACATTAGAACTTGATGGATATTTTATTTCAAGAAAAAGATGTTTTAGTTAATCAAGCTAGACATGCTAACTATTTTAGTAAATTTGATTGTAAATCATGATTTTGGCAAATAAAGCTGATAGAATAGTCAAAGACATTGACTGTTTTTATTGCACCTTATGGTCATTACCAATGGACAGTAATGTCATTTGAATTATGTAATGCTCCACAAATTTTTCAAAGATGGATGAATACTATTTTTGAAAAATTAAAAAATTTATGTGTAGTATATATGGATGATATTTTAGCTTTTCTAAAACAAGAAAAGAACATAAAAATTATCTAACTCAGATTTGTGAAAATTTGTAGAAAATGGAATAATACTTAGCCTTAAGAAAATTGAGCTAGAAAAAGAAGAAATAGAACTTTTAGGATTAACATTAACTAAATCAGTAATTAAACTTCAAGAACATAAAGTTAGTAAAATTAGAAATTTTCTAGAACAAATAAAAGATAAAAAGCAATCACAGAGTTTTTTAGGTATATTAAACTATGAAAGACAATGTACTAAAAATCTTTCTAAAAAAGAAAGACCATTATTAGAAAAATTAAAGAAATATTAAATGTTCTTCTGGACTCAATAAGATATAGATTTGATTAAACAAATTAAATCTGAAATTAATAATATTTCTACTATTTATTTTACTAAGCAATGAGAATTATTGAACTTTAAATAGTTTCTAGTAATGAATATTGGGGAGAAGTATTAAAAACTAATACTACTAATGGAGAACAAATATGTGGATATAATTCAGGAAAGTTTAAACCAAATAAACTGAAATATATCACATTTGAAAAAGAACTCTTAGACATAAAAAAATGGTATTAAGAGATTTTACATTTTTCTAGCACCAGAAATTTTTTTGATAAGAACAAATAATCAATATGTAAACGATTTTCTAAAATCTAAAAAAGGTAAAGAAAATCCTAGAAGAATTAGATGGTATAATTACATTACACAATATTTTTTTGAAATTCAGCTTATAAAAGGTAATACTAATTTTATTGATGATTTCTTTACTAGAAATTATGAGTAATTAAAATTGAGGTACAATTAATAAAAGAAAATCTAAACAGGATCCTAAGAAAAGTCCAAGGCATGGACCAATACAACCTTCAAACTCTAAACTAGAGTATGCTTCTCATTCAATTATGATTTATCCTCAATTTATTCCACCAACATATTTTGCTCAAAATCTTTGACAAACACCCTTGTCGAATAACCAAGTTATTAAAAAATGTGAGACATTTTTACCAAAAAAAAAAAAAGAATCAGAAGCTAAACATGTATATGATTTTTTCAATCCAATACTTGACTCAAAAATATATAATATTATAAATAGCATATGGAAAAGCCATTTGCTAGAAAAGAGAAATTCTTTTCGAAAAAATATGGGAAGATTAGCTCATGAGTTGTTAGAAAAATAACAACAAGAAAACAAGTTAAATCAACTTGTTCTCCAATCTATTAAATCATTAGCACAAAATATTCTACCTAATAAGGAATTATTAGAAAATTTAATTGAGATTTATGAAATGATTAGGCATCAACCAGGTGAATCCACATATGAGAAAATTAACAGAATTCTTTTATATGAAAAGGCTAAGGATCTATTTCCTGATAATTTTTATCAGAATAATCAAAGAATCTTTAAAAAACAACTTTATGCGATTTTACAGTGGTTTACTGAAAATCAAGAATCCACTTATTTATCTAAATATGATAATTTAAGGATATACTATTATATTAATCATGACCCCCGAGATATAAAATGCATTGAGTGAGATTAGTTAAAAAATAGTTTTTCAAAGTACCGATTGAGAACAGCTACCCATGATTATTAAAGCTATGTTATATTATATTATTAAAGATCAAAGATATTGTAAATATTATACTTTTGAAATATCAAGTACTATAGGTTACAAAGAAAGAGAAAAATTCTTTCAGCCATATCAGATTTGGTTTCTTCGAGAGTCAAATAAAAGAGATTTTCTTGAAAATGACCTCTGGGGTAAAGGATCAGAAAAGGCCCAAACTGCCATCAACAATTATAACTTTGAAGATTTTTATATAAAAAGTCTTTATGAATTCTATTCTTCAGCATCATGTTATCAGGTCACTTATAAAGATGATCCTTGTATAAAAGTTACTGATGGAAGAAAAATTTTCATTACCTACTTGAGAAGTGATTACAAGATAGATTATCAACAAAAAATTGAAGCTGAAGATTTATTGAAGAAATTAGTAAGATTATAAACAAACTTAGATATTCCAATCCAAGAAATGAAAGAAGAATATTTGTTAGCAGAATCATCCAGAGACAACTACAGTGCTAATTTAAATGAAGTCCATAATATTAAAAATATGATGGAATAATAAAGAATCTATTTTCCAAAAAAATAAAAATGAAAAGATATTTTTATGAAAATGCTAATTTATGAAGTCACTTTAATAAAAACTATTTTATTAAAGTTACTTTAGTAAAAGCTACATTTCAAAGATAAAGATAAGAAAGGATAAAAATATTAAACTGGCTACTTCTAGAAAATCCTACTTTTGCTCTCTTTATATAGCTAGTTACATATAATGAAAAACTCATATTGCAAGAACTTTGTAATTCCTTTGTAACCTTCATCTAGTTATACTACTTTTGACTCTAAACCCTAAACTCAATCCAAAATGACCGATATGATCCTATCCACACGAACTTGTTAAAAAATTAAATGATTGGTCATATTCGAATTCAATTTTTTCTAACTCGATAAGGTTGAGTCAAATCTCGGGTTAGGCTATCAACAACTTGATATAACCTTACCCAACCCAGTTACATGTTTTAAACCATAAGTTTACATTTAGATGCCAATTGTTACTCTCAGTAGTCGTCACCCAAACCATAAGTTTACATTTAGATGCCAATTGTTACTCTAAGTAAATTACCAAAAAAAAAAAAGTAGTCATCATCCTTTATGCCATTTACCGTGAATGTTGTTGTTGTTTTATCTTCCTCAACTTCTCCAACATTTCCTTCATAATCCTCGTCACAGTCCTTGTCATCATCCTAGCACACAAACCCAAAAGCCCCAGTTCGATTCTCCAACCAGTTCAATACATAGGAATTTTCTCTTGTGATCCAACCATCATAACCGCTACAGATCTAACCGCAAACAATTTCCCCCCATCCCTCTTTAGGTCTGGCAGAAACCAATAAATTTTTTTTCTTTTTTTTTTCCATTCATTCTTTCCCTTTTTCTTGTCTTTTCTTTTCTTTATTTTCTTCTTCTAGGCAAATTCTCTCTCTTTTTTTTTCTCACCCAATACCTTTTTTTTTTTTGGAGAAATTGAATTTCTTAGTTGGTTGCCGATGAGAAAGAAAATGAAGTAGAATGAGAGGGAGACAAAAATTAATAAAGTTGAGCGAGAAAACTCAATTTTTGATAGATGGTCATGAACATTTTTAAAGATATATATATATATATATATATATATATATATATATAAAGATCAGATAAATAAACAGTTAATATGATTAAAATTACTAACTTTAAATATAACAGGCATTTATTTTCACGCGGCCCCAATGGTAGCCATTTCTCGAATTTTCCCAAAACCTAATGGGATGGGTTTAAGGAAAGTGAATAATAACTACTTGGGCCTGTCAAGCATCTGAAGCCTTATCCTTTATGGATACCCGACTTTGACAAAAAACAGCTGTAGCTTTCAGATACTATTTATTTATGAAATCTAAGATTAATTTCATAAATACCTTTTAATATTTAGTACAATTTCACATTAGATCTAATAGTTTTGAAAATTTTATATAACCTTTTGCCCTTAATAAATTTACATTTAATTTACTGATTAAAGATAAGATAGTAATTGAGCATCATTAAAAAAATTTAAAAATAGATAACATAAATTTGATATAATAAAAAACAAAATGTATTTTAATTAATGATTATTACATTATCCAAATCAAGCCTAAAAAAAAAATCCTAATCCTGTATTTCATGGTTGGGATAAAATATTTTGAAGGCCTTTTAGACCGGTTCCAAGGTCTCTCCTAACCCGTTATTACGTCTCCGCCTGAAGAAACCATCACCGCCGCAATCCTTCAATCTCCTCCTCATCTCTCTCATCTTCTTCCTCTCTTTCTTTCCTTGATCCTCTCTCTCATTTATTTGATGATTTGATAAAAATGAGACTAATAATACTCACATGTCAAAGTCTCCTCCAAAGATGCTTATTTTTGTTTCTATTAATTCCTATGTACTGCATTTTATTCTCTGTGATGATTGAAAACAAAACCCTCCACTACTACAGAAAAAAAAAACTATCGACGACGGCTTTACTTTTATATAAACGTCAGTTATAAAAAAAAGCCGACGTTGATACAATAACACGACGGTTATTAACTTTGGAAAGTAATAAAGAAAATATCAACGACGGTTTTATTTATAACCGTCGTCTATAGTTATATCAAAGACGACGGTTACTTCATAAACCATCGTTGATAAAACTCTAAAGACACGTGACAGCAACGTGGATGCCACGTGTCTGTTGAAGAGTATAGACAACGGTTCCTAAAAGGAATTGTAGTCTTTGATGTAACTATAGACGACAGTTTCTTATAAACCGTCGTCTATACTCTTTCCATTTTCGACGTCGATTTTTGTTTTTAACCTACATCCTTTTGTGTACATTTGTCCACGTGGCGCTCTTACATTTAGTGTCTGAAACACGTGTTTTAAAGTTGCAAAAATAGCCGTTGCAAAAATAGTCGTTGCAAAAAATATAGCCGTTGTAATTTTTTTTGCTTATATATTTTCATTTTCATTCTCAATCAAATTCACTTGTTAATAAGAAATTCATATTTTCATTCAAATTCTTTTAGTGGTGATAAAAAATATTCAAATAGCATTTATTCAAGATTTAAGTCATCAATTTGTTGAAGCTTGAAGTTGATTGTTGTAAAAAAGTTCACTATTGAGGTAAGTAATTTTATGCAATTAACCACAATAAATATTTATGTTATTACATTATCATTTAAATTAAATTAGTTATATAATTTTATTTTCATGAATTAATTATTTTATAATTATTAGGTTATGAACATTTAAATTCTACAATGATATATATATATATATGTTTTCCATTTATTAAATTTGGTAGTTTGTTTAAATATTTGATATGTTTAATCTCATATAGTATTGTTATTTATTATATATTTTATGTTGTTGTAGTTAATTTTAGAATATATTAAAACATTAATATTAATTAGTTGTGTAATTATTGTTGTTTATTTATTGTTTATGTATTTATTGTTCTCTATTTATTTTCTATTATTGATTTGTTAATTATTAAATGTTGGTTAAATTGTTAGTAATATATTATTTATTGCTATATTTTAAATCATTTTTGTTTAAATTAGTTGTTATTCAAATAGATAAAATGGACAAATCATAGATAACGATAGATAAGAGAACTAATGTATTTCAAAAGGGTTTTGAAATGTTTTTAGAATTTACTAAGAAAAGTGCAAATAGAGATGGTAAAATTCAATGTCCTTATATGGAATGTGGGAATTTTTGTTTTAGTACTATTGAAGAAGTGAGAGAGCATGTATACTTTAAGGGGTTTGATACGAATTATCGTAAGTAGATTTTACATGAAAAAGAGTTGGAAGGATATTGTAGAGCTTGTTCTAGAGTTAATGGAATTAGTAAAAGCAATAACACTGAAAGTCATTTTATCCACATAAATAAGGATGATGAAGATGTGGTGGGTAATAATATTGACATGGTGAATGATGCTTGTGACAAGTTCATAGATAATCCCGGTGAATTTAAGAGGTTGTTGGAGGATGCCAAAACTCCTTTGTATCTAGGTTGTACGAATTTTACCACACTATCTAGTCTGGTAACATTATACAACCTGAAATTGAAATACGGTATTTCGGACACAAATTTTTCTGAATTATTAAAGTTGTTGTGGGAAATGCTACCGAGCGATAACATTTTGCCAGATTCTATGTACAACATGAAAAAAACTAATAGAATTTGGCATGGATTATGAGAAGATACATTGTTGTTGCAACAATTGCATTCTTTATTGAAAAGAATATGAAGCTCAAGAAAGTTATCCTAAATGCGGAGCATCGAGGTGGAAGGAAACTGATGATGGAACTAAACGTGTAAATGTCCCTCATAAAGTCATGTGGTATTTTTCACCCATTCCACGGTTCAAAAGGATGTTTCAAAGCATTGATATAGTTTAAAATTTGACGTGGCATGCAAATGAACGAAAGGTTGCAGTTAGGAAGTTAAGTCATCCTGCCGATTCACTGTCTTGGAAGCTAGTTGATCGCATGTGGCCTAATTTTTGTAATGAATATCAAAACTTAAGGCTTGTGATTACAGCTGATGGCATTAACCCGCATAAACATATGAGTTCTCAATACAGTTGTTGGCTTATGCTTACAGTTACATATAATATTCCACCATGGTTGTGTATGAAGCGGAAGTTTAAAATGTTGACAATGTTGATATCTGGACCGAAGCAGCCTGGCAACAATATAGATGTTTATCTGCAGCCATTGATTGACGATCTTAAGCAGTTGTGGGATGAGGGGGTGCAAACTTGGGATGCGTGTAAGCGGGAATTTTTCACTTAGCGAGCAATATTATTGTGGACTATAAATGAATTCTCTGCATAGAGTAATTTGTCTAGTCATACCACTAAAGGATATTTTGCTTGTCTTATTTGCAGCAAGAACATGTGTGCTCAAAGTTTGAAAAATGGTAGAAAAATGAGTTATTGCGACATAGGAGGTTTCTTCCGAGTGATGTAACAACCGATGTCTGTTGCACTATGATCAGTCCTCCCAACAAATGTCCAACATGTAATAATGATATTTTGTTTTTTCTTCAACGCTATATGCAAAAAAGAGATTGATGTTTCAAATTTAAATATTATTCAAACAGATCTTGTTAAAACATTTTGTTTACTTGAAAAGTATTTTTCTCCGTCTTACTTTGATATAATGGTTCATTTAATTGTTCATTTGGTTTGAGAAGTGCGATTGTGTAAGCCAATTTTCTTTCGGTGGATGTATCTGTTTGAGAGATACATGAAAGTGTTGAAGGGGTATGTTCGCAATCATTACAGCCCAGAATGCTGCATTGCAGATAACTAAATCGCTGAGAAAGCAATCGAATTTTGTAGTGAGTATCAAAAAGGCTTGCATGCAATCGAGAACCCACTTGGCCGCCATGAAATACAATGTGTAAAAGATGATACTGGTGATCCTTTGAAGGGTGGTAATTTATTGGGTATTACTCGTGACCTATAGAAGCAAGTACATTTGTAAATACTTTCAAATACACCCTAAGTACAACCTTACTTCGAGTAAGTTTAATGCTCTATATTTTTTGTTGAATATTATATTGAATATTTGTTTACTATAGTCATTAACTTTTGTTTTCTTTAAGAAACATATAGAGAGTTTGAAGTGTGATATTCGTAACAAAACAAGAAAAGCAAAATGGTTTCAAAATGAGCAAAATCGCACTTTGATTTATTGGTTTCGAGATGAAGTGAGTTTAACATTAATTGTTACTTTTATTGCAAATTAATTTTATTGGTTCCGAGATGAAGTAACTACATTACTTTTATTGCATTTACTAATAGTGCATGTGGTGTTTTTGCATATTCAAAAAGAATTTAGTGAACCAGATAATAGTGTGTCATATACATTGAGATGGATAGCACCGGGACCATGTTTTGAAGTAATGAGCTATTCGGGCTACGACATTAACAGAATCTGATACCATACAGTTGAAAAAGACAACAAGCGTGTTACACAGAATTGCGGCGTAAGCTTGGCGGCTGGATCGATGCAGTATTCAAGTTCAAAAGACGACAATCCAAAATTCAACGATATGTCGTTTTATGGTGTAGTGGTCGAAATATGGGATATGGATTGCATTAAATTTTGAATTCCGATGTTCAAATGTGATTGGGCTGACATCAATCATGGTGTTAAGAAAGATGATTGTGAATTTACATGTGTCAACTTCAACAAACTTGGTCACAAATCTGATCCATTTATTTTGGCTTCTCAAGCAACACAAGTATTTTATGTGGAAGATCCTTATGATTCACAACGGTAGGTGGTATTAAGCACTCCTCATTACATACAGACCAAATCTTCTTAAAGGGATACATTTGGAGACATTGTTTTGATTCACACTTCATTTGCTACATAAATACTGAATGAAAAGATCGCTCCTAATGCTGAAGACTGCGAATAAGTCTGTTCATAATGATTGTAATGGAATATGGATTAAAAATAAAGAATAATGTTGATTGTATTTAATTAATTTTTTTTCCCTTTTATTAAATTATATCAAGTATGCCTGATCCATTTTTTTTTTAATTTTTCAATATACAAATTAAATTAATGGTAAATATATTAATTAGGGTTTTGTTGACACAATTTAAAGTTATTTTCATGAAGATAAATTTTGGATATATTTTAATTATATTTATAAACATTTTAATAGTATTAAAAATATTTAAAAATATTTCAATTATATTAAAAATATTTTAATTATATTAAAAATAGTTTAATTAAATTTTTTTTACCTAGATATCCAAGTGCCTGAAGGGGCACCTAGATACATGTCTGGCAGGTTCTGGTGTGTTGGGTCGAAAAAAAAAATTGTGTTTTTAGTTAAAACGGCATCGTTTGGTCCCTATATATAAAACGACGCCATTTTATTTAGTACTATAAACGACGGTTCCTAGTGAAACTGTCGTTCTATAGATTACGATTTCACTAGGAACCGTCATCTTAAGTGTATAGACGACGGGTATAACTAAAAAACTGTCATCTATAACAAAAACGGTACCGTTTTTGCCCCTGTATTTTCTTCTTACACGGCTTTCTCTTTCATTTTTTTTCATTTCTCCAGAAATCCTACACCCGAACTATCGCCGCCGCAAGCTTCTCTCCGCCGTTAGCTTCATTTCAACGGGAATCTACTGCATTTTCAACTCGAAAACTTAAGGTAAGTAGTTGGTAATCGTGAATCTATAATTTTTTTTACCGATTTTGTGCTTTAAATGTGCCGTGAACATATATATTGTGCTCGTGAATAAAATTTTTTTTGGTGAAAATGTTGAAATTATAATGTATGAATATATTGGAATTATAGTATATATTGGATATATTGTATGAAAATGTATTGGATGAATATATTAGATGAATATATATTGGATATATTGTATGAATAAAGCCGAGCATGAATATATATTGGATATATTGATGAATATATATTGTATGAATATATATTGGATGAATATGTTGAAACTATGAATAGCAGAAGGCATAAAAATATATTGAAATTATAGTGTAATATGTTTATAGACGACGATTTCTTTAGAAATTTGGAAGTATATGATTTTACGACGGGCATAAAAAATTAAAAATGTGATTTTACGACAGTTTTAAAAACAACGGTTTTGTATATATGTTATGGTTTTATATTATATAATTTTTATATGTTGGTTTGTTAATATGTATCTAAATATTTGATAATTTACTAATATTTTTTTGTAGATATGGATCTAAATCAAAATCCAACTAATCATAATGATCAAGACTCTTCCTCAAGTAGGAAGCAAAAGAATGGTAGAGGACCGTCAAAGTTAGGAAATATTCGTAAAGAATTAGCTAATGGCAAACTTGGAGAAGTAATATACAACGATCATGGGGTCGGAGTGAATAAAGCCGGCTAATGTCTAGCTAATTATGAAGGTAGTTATACCCGATCTCAAATACTGATCACCTACAAGAGTTGAAACGATGTTCCAACAAATTTGAAGAATACATTATGGGAGACAATAAAAGTAATAATACAACCAATTTCGTTTTAAATAAAAATTTTGGTTAATTAATTTCGTAAATTCATTATGAATGTGCTAATAATACCTTAAATTTTTATGTAGACATTTTATAAAAAGGACGAATCATTGAAGCATAAAACTTTGAAGGATTGTGTAGAAAAAAGTAGAAAATGGAAGAGTTTTATGTACACACATTTTGTACACCTATACCAAGAATTATGAGACATGAAAGCTTTCAATGTTGTCCCCGAAAAATATGGAGAATTTATTACACAAGAGCAGTGGGATGAATTTGTACAACAACGATTAACACCTGAGTGGGCGGTTAATATCAATTAATTCAGTTTCTTACATTTTTTTAATTAAACTACAATTAACATGTTATGTAATTAATATTCATTTTTAATATTGCAGGAACTTCATAAGCAACGCTCATAATTAAAAAAAAAATCGGTACAATCATCATCTATCCTGTATTGGATTTGCACGGGCAAAGTACAACGAGGTGAGTGAAAAATTTAAGAAATTTAGTAATTTTAAGTTAATTTAATTAAATTGTTTTAATTTAATTTCACAAATTTAGTAATTTTTAGTTAATTTAATTAAACAGTTTTAATTTAATTTAAAAAAT
>QANX01007381.1:0-46380 GCA_003254975.1 Ochetophila trinervis
AAATTTATTAGGAAAAGTTTAAACTTGTAACCTAATTTATAATAATAATTTTATTAATTTCAAAAGAAATAATATAAAAAAATTTCAAAATTTTCACTTCGGTATAAGCTAAAAAAAATAATAATTCAAGAAGCAATGTTAAAGTGTTCTGTTTGGCAGCAAAATATAAAACCATCTAATAATGTATGCCTTAGGGCTTAAAGTATGAGTACTAGTGCTACATGACCAAATATTAGGCTTGGCAAAATGTTATACAATACAATAATATGACACGATAATTTGTGAATTTGGGTCTGCGATATCGGATCGGGTTAATATTAATGTCACAAAATAAGACACGATAAAAAAACGGATTGGAACGGGTTGGAACACGTTAATATGATGTGTCACGATAAAATACGATAAGAAAAATATTAATTCAATTATTTTTTTATAGTTAATTTTTTACATTACTTTTTGTTTTGTTTTAGAAAACTATAAAATTCATATTTTATTTAATTGGAAAATGACAATTTTTATATCTATTTATATATTAATATTTTGTTTTAGATTTTATCTTTTTTATTACTTATATTGGATGTACAATTTTAGTTTGGTTTATAATATTTTGAATATTTTTAAATTAATTTTAGTTTGTTTTATAATATTTTGAATATTTTTAAATTTATAATTGAAATGCATATTTTATTTTTTAGTCACGATAAATATTTAATATAGCTTTAATTCGTAATATTTTACATATTTTAAATTTACAGTTATTATTTATGTTGAATTTTAGTATGTTAATATTTTTTTTTAGATGTTTAGCATATTATTTGAATATGTATTTATGTTTAATAGACACGAATTGATAATGATTTATTATTTGACAATATATATTAATTTAAATAAAAAAATAAAACACTCATGTATATCCCTAGTAAACATGAATAAAACACGACACGAACACAAAACGATACAACACGAACACGGTTCAACACGAAAACTTAACGGGTTAGGTTCGGATAAACAAAATTTGACACGATACGAATACGACACGAACACGGTCCAACACGACACATTATCAGGCCTACCAAATATAAAAAAAAAAAAAAAATCAAATATAAACAAGTGAACATTAAAAAAAAATTGATGAAAAGTGAACTTTAAAATTGATGTGCAAAAATGAGTACAAATGAATAAGATAAATAGATAACAGAATATTTCAACAAAAAATAAGATAATAATGCATTATCCTTTTGGAAACAAATGAGAAAAATACTTGGCGCCAAAGTGACATAACCATGATAATAGTAAGTAACTCATTTCCTTGGCCTTTGATCAATAGATTTTATAAACTCATTTTGATTTTCTTTGGATATCAATACGAATATGTTAGCCCTGCAGGTGGTAACAAATGGATTTATAAGTAGGAATGTCAAACAATCTGCATAAATATTATATTTATACTTTTATATGATTTTATGGTTTATAAATATTATATAAATATGTTAGCTAAAATAAATAAAATTGCAAAAGGGGATAAAAAATGGTAAATAATTAATTAAGCAGCGACATAAACAAAAAGAAATAAAAATAGTATTTCCTAAAATAAAAAACAATCATGGTTGTAGAATTAGATTAAATTAATTTAATATAAATTAGATGTGGGGAAAGATCGTAGGTTTTGCTGCTTCTGGTAGCGGCTAGCCAGAACCTTTCACCGCTTACCTGCCCAACTCAGATCTCTTATATATTATTTGTTGGTTTCTCTCTCTTTCTTTCTAGGTCCGTCTTTCTGTCCCTTTCTCACCGCTGTTCCAACCCATGGATTCTCCTCTAACTCTTTTTCGTCCCCTTTTTTAATTTTTTCTATTATATATTTTTTCTTCCACTTTGATCATCAATATACTTTCTACTTCAGACTTCAGTGAGTCTCATTTTCTTTGATATTTGTATCTGTGTGTATGTTTATGTATTGGAAACTCTGTTCTATACAGAAAAGTCTTTGGAAACATTATTATTTACATGGAAAAAAAAAGGGTAATATTTTGAAGTTTTAGCATGAATGATGAAAAGTGAAAAGGGTCGAGTCCGTTTACCTTTTCCGTTCATGGGTTTCCCAGAAAATTATAAATAGGCAAAAAAAAAAAAAATTCAGTTTCTCTTCAGTTTCCGAACGGAGCGTTTGGAAGATTCATTTTTAGACTTCCTTTTTTTGCCTGCAAGATTGAAGAATCTGAGGAAAAATGATGCTCTTGATATATCTTGTTTGGTGCCGATAAACCTTGTATATAGCTGCACAGTTGTGTGAAGCACGGTTTGGTCAAGGGGTTTATTTCTTAATTTCTAGTAATGAAAACTCAAATTTATTACCTGTGATGTGATCATATAGTTTTGTTGTGATTTTTGATATGTTTGTGGAGTTTTCTATGTAATTTTGGATAGAAAGAAGTTTTAATATTTAGAATGATCTTCTGATTACATTTTTATGTATGTATACGCATTCGCATATATACATATATAAATATGATACATATACATGTATATTATTAAGTTGAAGGCTATTTTTGCCAGCAGAAAAGCAACACCTAGGCAGAATTGTGATTTCCCTGCAACAGGGGATGTCCTGGTTACCATATTGTGGAGGATTGTTGCTTTCTTTAACCTTGTTTTTTATTTTAATAGTAACTTTTGTGATTGACATAGGCAAAGACTACCATCGTAGAGAACAAAGAAGCTATCTATAATGGGATATGAAATGCATGTTCTTTTGTGCAAACGAGAATTTCTCAGTATTTTAGCCTGGAATCTCTCTTGGAGTTTATTATTTGACATTTTGAACAGAAGTTGCAGTTTTGAGTGTGCTTATCTTGTTCATGGATAGATAGTATAACCTGCTGATCTGGAATTAATTTCTTTTTCTTGTAATGGGTGAGCTCAGAAAGTTTGAGCAATTATGTGATTCTGTTTCAATTCTTATATGTGATTCAGACATTGACAGGAAATTATCAGTGATCTTATTTTATCAACTGCAGAACAAGAAATGGCTAAACAAGTTGTTGCCACTCAACCAGCAGCTTCTTTTGAGTATGAGCTATTTGTAGGTGATCCTGACCACCTTAGAACTGTTGTTGTAGCCTCATCAAGCCAGATAAGTCCTTGGATTGAACCAGCAAAATTGAAACTTAGGCACAGAATTGGAAGGGGGCCTTTTGGTGATGTATGGTTGGCAACCCATCATCAGTCAACTAAAGATTATGACGAGTATCATGAAGTGGCTATCAAGTTGTTGCCTCTAATTAAAGAGGACCACTTGAAAGCTGTTTTTGATAAATTTGAGACTCTGTATTTTAAGTGTCAAGGGACAGGAGGTGTTTGTTGGCTACATGGAATTTCAATTTTAAGTGGAAAGGTTAGTCATGTCTTGTATTGAATACATTAATGAAGATTTTGTTACTTTTTGACCTCTTAGCATGATAAGAAATAAATATATGTACTGCAGATATGTATTATTATGAAATTCTATGAGGGATCAGTTGGTGACAAAATGGCCCACCTTAGAGGAGGGAAGCTTGCATTGCCTGATGTATTGAGGTGATATGGGTCCAGATGAGACATTATATTGTTTTCTTTTTAATTTTATCTACTGCACAATAAGCTTTAAGTCCTCAATGCTCACTATCGGTTGCTAATTACAGGTATGGTATAGAGTTGGCTCAAGGAATTTTGGAACTACACTTAAAAGGGATATTGGTTCTGAACCTTAAACCATCTAATATTCTTCTTAACGAGAATAATAAAGCAATTCTTGGAGAATTTGGTATTCCTTATCTTCTTCTTGGTATTCCACTTCCAGGCTCTGATATGGTTCGCAGGCTTGGAACTCCAAACTACATGGCTCCAGAACAGTGGCAGCCTGAAGTAAGAGGTCCAATATCCTTTGAGACCGATTCTTGGGGATTTGGGTGCAGCATTGTGGAGATGTTAACTGGTGTTCAGCCTTGGCGTGGAAGATCTGTTGATGAAGTATATAATTTGGTTGTCAGAAAGCAGGAAAAACCCCATATACCAAGTGGCCTTCCTCCTCCAGTAGAGAATGTTCTTTTGGGTTGTTTTGAGTATGACTTGCGAAGTCGACCTTTGGTATCAGACATATTACAAGTGTTTAAAAGGTAGTTATTTTTAATTTTGTAGTACTTCTTAGATTGGTGGATGGTAAAGTGCAATTTCTGGTATCTGCAAGAATTTAAATCACGCTATATTTTAGGTTAGACTTTTCCTTACAGGATTTGGATTGGTACATATGACTTGCTACGTGTTAGTGACATCTTATTTAAAATTAGAGTAGAGTTGAGAGGCTAATTCTATTGGTGCGTGATCTGTATTTTCTTGGACTAGTTAAGGACTAATTGGTACAATGCTGTTATTCAAGTGTAAAAAAACTCCATGGTCATTTATATATCAACTTCTTCTGCATTTTCATTTAAAGATAGTTATATGAAGCTTGTTAGCCTAAGTTGCTTCTGATTCTTCTAATAATGAGAATAGAATACAAAATAAGCTTACATTTATGAGGAATAGTTTGGATGCTCCCATGAAAAGAAATGGAGATTAGTTTCTCCAATTGCATAACTAGAGCGTGCTAGATTGCATCTGTTAGCATGGTTCATTTGATTGGTAGTATTCAAGTTCATAGTGCACATGTTCTTGTCTCAATATGAACTCTGAAAGGAAAAAAAGAAGTGAAAGTCAATGATTGATTTTTGGTGATGACATGTAGCCATAAGTTCATGTTGATTGGTGGTGCGATGTATATTCATTACGGATTAAAGTTGCAACAGTTGATCTTTCAGCATTTGACTGCTTTAAAATAATTGGTAAATGAAATTCATCTTCAATGGAATGTTTAATGTTGAAATGTTCATAATTGAATTTTTTCTTGATTTTTACCTAACATGCATAGATACAATATTTGATTAGATTAATTTTATTTTTATTTTTGCTTTTGGTATGCCACATAATGAGGAAGATGTAGTGGAAAAGAGGAAGACACTGGGGGCTGTTAACTATAATATGTATTTTATAAGTTTATTATACAGATTGAATTTCACTTCCTAACAGTTTAGACTCTTGGGATTGATGGTACCTATAGTTGAATAAGTGGTACATATTTTCCATAATGCCTCCAAGCCTATGCGGGCAACGGGCGCTGAAGGCTTCTAATCTACCAATTATAAGAATTGGGAAAAAATAGTGTAGAAATTTGTGGGTAATGCCTTCTGTGTACAAGATTAGAATGACAGTTGTAGATGTAGGATTTAAAAACTCTTTCTCAAACTTATATGTCCTTTCAGCTTATTTTGTATGTGAAAACTATTTTTTCTATTATTTACCAATTGTACCTCTTTGTTAACTAATTGCAGCACACAGAATGCACTTTCCAGTGATGGAAGCTGGACATGTCTTGGAAAGGGAACAATCATAGAAAAATCAAGCAGCGCTGGTTACACAGAGTGGTTCCTTTCAAAAGATCGTCTGCAAGTAGGCGACACAGTGCGGTCCAGAAAGCCACCAAATTCGTGCAAACCTGAGAACATGGATGTCCCAGAAGGAAGAGTAGTGGGTGTAGAACGTGGCACAGATCATGGTAACTTTGTTCTGGTAAGGGTCCATGGCATCCATGATCCATTAAGGGTCCATGTTTCAACACTGGAGCGTGTAACTTTTGGTTTGGCTGCTGGTGATTGGGTACGCTTGAAGGAAGAAGACAAGAAACACTCGCTAGTGGGTATTCTACATTCTGTCAGGCGTGATGGTAAAGTCAGTGTTGGTTTTATAGGAATGGAAACACTTTGGGAAGGAAATTCATCAGTGTTTGAGATGGCAGAGTCTTACTGTGTGGGGCAGTTTATTAGGTTGAAAGCCAACGTTCTGAGCCCCCGATTCGAATGGCCTCGTAAAAGGGGAGGGACTTGGGCTACAGGAAGAATTACGAGGATCCTACCAAACGGGTGCCTTATTGTCAAGTTTCCTGGAATCTTGACTTTTGGGGATGAAAACAGCACCTTCTTGGCTGATCCAGCAGAAGTGGAAGTGGTTAATTTCAATACTTGCCCAGGGATGGTGAGGAAATACCAACATCTTGAGGATTTTCACTGGGCGGTGAGACCTCTTTTGATTGCATTGGGCCTGTTTACAGCCATGAAGGTTGGTATTTTTGTTGGAAAGGGAACGAGGAGGTCAAAGGTGAAGCAGCGAGAAATCGGAGTTATAGATGGTGAGAATCAACATGGGGAAAGTCAGAATGCTGGAAATCCAGCATGGATGCCTCCATCGGTAGCAAATATCCTTTTCAGAGAAGGTATCGCCACGAATACAGCTCGGTAGTCTTTGAATTCAAATTCTCTGACCAAAGCTAGTTGGAATTTGCTAACATTAGATTTGAAGCATCTGGTTTGTTAGTAAAGCTAGTTTGGGACACCGATATCATTTCACTGCCAAATAGTTATTTTAAATTTCCATGATAAACGAATGTCTGGATGTACATAGGTGTGAAGATGTAAGTATGGTCGTGAATTCATTAGTTTTACCATAAAACTCTTTTCTTATGTTATTCAACTTCATGAGCATGCTCTTCTTATAACTGTGAAAAGCTAAGATGCCCTGGAACCCGGAAAAAGGTTATTCTAGATTTTGGCAGTTTTTGGAAATTTGGACCAAGGCTGTTTGAACGAGTATATGTCTCGGGGACGTTTGGTAAACGGGAATAGTTGAAAGAATGAATTATTTTTTTTTTCAATTTATGAAAAGAAAGAATGAAATAGCTATTCATATTTCCTTATAAAAAATATTACATAAAAAAGAAACAAAAATAAGAGTTCTTTTTCCTTATATTTTATTGGAAGTGACTATTCATCTTCCAGGAATAGGCATTCCACGTACCAAACATATTCTTAAAGAGAAGCATTCCTCACAGGCAATTAGATCCCATTTCTATGTGAAATAATAGGGGGAAAAATAAATTCTTCCGATTCTCTAATGGCCGAGCAATAAAGAACTTTTTGGCATTCATTAAAAAAAAAAAAACGATTTTTTTTTTTTTGTAGAAGAGCAATAAAGAAACTTGGACATAGCAGACTCGTATTCTCAATTTGCTTCTTTTCAAAGGTTTTCGGTGGTCTCCACGTATTTCCATGTAAGCTATTTGTCATTTGCATCTGAAGTCATTATCCTAATACCAGTATCTTGTATTGCTTGAACTTGGGTGGTGTCTTTTTTACATGGAATTTCAAAACTCAAAAATGGGTCGAGTTGTCAAAGTTTTATACAATTTACGGATGACCGATATATGACATGCTCCTAAATAACCTCATAATGGAATTGGAAGCACATATATTAATCAGAGATAACAAAACAAAACAAAAACAAACAACTAGTTAATATCACTATGTAAGAAACTACATTCGGCGAGCTTATTTTGAAGTTCGCATTGCTCTCTCTGTATTTCGCTTTAAAATCGTTTTGAAGCAAAAACATTCTCCTAAAAGCACTTATACATGATCATGTTACAAACTTACAATTAAATTTTCCCCGCCACATTCGATGTCATTATGATGATTGATGAATAATATAAGTGGAGAAATAACAATCAATAAGGTTTCTATATACAGAATCTGGTCACTAGTTTCGAGATTACCTGTACTAGTCTGCACTCTAAGCAATATCAGCTTCTTTCACAAGTTGCTCAGTCAATGAAGAAAGTCGGCCAACTTCTGTTTCAACCAAACTGAAACATTCATTGTTCTCCACCATACTTGTCCTAAAATCAGGTAGGCCTTTGGCCAAGAGCTCAGTATCGATATCAAACTCAATACTCAAAGTTGCTTTATTTAAAAGTTCTCGGCTCATTTCTGTAAGCTTATGGAGTGCACTTGTAGCAGCTTCAACTTCTAGTTGAGCTGCCTCGAGTTGGAGCTTCTCAATTGCCAAGTCCCCAATACTTTTGTCGCCTACCCTCTCTTGTGCCAAAGCATAAAGCTTTTTCAAATCATTAGCATCTGAAACTTCCTCTTTCATCTTTTTGAGTTCTTTATCCTTTGCATCTAATCTCCCAAGAACCAATTTAAGCTCCTCATCCTTGATTGCAAGAGACCTCTGAGCAGCTAGGACATCCATTTCTTTTCTTCTTAAGCTGTCTCTGGTTAGTTCAAGCTCAGTTTCGAGCTGTTTCTTCTGCATCCTAAAATCATCACTTGGTTTGTGCAATAGTTGCTGGAGTAACTCATGGTCCATGTCATCAACTGGTCTCGATGAGCTATAGTCTGCATCCTTGATGGAAATAACCAATTTGTTTGTCAGCTCCACAATCCGTTCTACCACATTTTCTGCTTCAAAAACCCTTTGCTTTGTATTATTCAGTTCATCTTCCATTATCTCAGCAATTTCGTCTTTCTTTTTCAGCATGTTAGTTGACTGAATAAGCTGGTTCTCTTTACTGTTCAAGAGCACCTTTAGCTCTGCAATTTCCTTATTTACCTCCTCAAGATTATTCCTTGCATTTTCAAGTTCCAAATCTTTTTCATCCAAGATAAGCTCAAGTGTAGCCAGCTCAGATTTCAAATGCTGGATTTCCAGCTTAGCCTCGACAAGCTTTGACTCTTTAACTTGAAGAACATTATGCAAATCTCTGAATTCATTATTTTTCTTGTCAAGATCCTCCTGCAGATAAGACATCTCCTGCATTGCCTGCTGCAGAGAAGACCTCTCTTTCTTCAACTCCTCCTGTAACTCCGCCACTAGCTCCCTCTCCACAGACAAGTCTCGTTCAAGCTCTTTGTTTCGAGCCTCTGAAACCCTAAGCTTTACTCTCTCACTCTCTATTTCTATTCGGGCATCTTTCAAACTTGTCATGTAAGACATAACAATTGTCTTTTGTTCTTCATGTTCTGCCATCTGCTTTACTAACAGCTGGTCTTGTTCTTCCATTTTCTGTCTAGAGGATGCCAAAGATTTCTGAGAGGAAACCAATTCAGAACGCACATCAGATAGAAGTCTCTTCACTCTTTTAAAATCCTCTAAAGTTTCATTGGTTTCTCCTGCATGCTTAGATGCTTCCTCCGCCAGTTTCTTCAGTTCTTCTTGAGCTAATAACCACTCCATTGTCCGTTTCTCCAAGTTGGACTCTGCAACTTTTACCTTCTCCTCTTCAAGTTTTCCCAGTGTCAAAGAAGCTTGTAGTTCTTCTTCTTTCTCTTGGATAACCTTCCTTAGTCCTCCAAGCTCAATTTCTTGTTTCTTCACTACTTCATTGGCTTCATTCAGGAGCTGAGCCTTCGATTTAAGTTCAGAATCAACCTTCACCGCTTCTTCACTTTTCTTGAGCAATTCGTTTCTCAATTTATCCATTTCCTCTTCTTTCAGAGACAGCACAGACTGTACAGTGCCAATCTCCTGGTCACTCTCCTTGATCTGAAGCTTTAGATCTTCTATTTGTCTGGCTTGAGAAGCTAAGTTAAGATTAGCCTGCTTCAGCTCCTCCTCTATTTTTTCATATTTACAACGAGCATCATCAATTTCTTTCTGCCGTTGCTGCAGCTTCTCCTTTGCTCGGTTTAACTCACTATGTTCCAGAAAGACTATCCTTTCTGCATCCTGTAATTCATCTTCCTTCTTCTTTAGTGCTGCCAATGCAGCCTCAAGATCAGACTCCAGGATTTCAAGATTAAACCCAAGATGAACATCCTGAGGGACACGAGAATCTCTGCTCATCCGTTCTTCCAGTTTCTGTGTCTGTGCAAACAATCTCTCAAGAAGAATCCTTGCTGGTTCAGTTGCACCATTGTCACTGATACTTGAATTCCTGTCATTTAAGACTGATTTAATGAACTTCAACGATGGGTCTCGTCTTTTCAAGGTTGACGCAAAAGCCAGTTTATCAGGCTTCCAGCTCAACCTCGGAGAGCATAACTGCAGAGTTACAAGTTGATTCATTAATCATTTCAATAAACAAATAAAGTTGTATACATACTGATGCACATATATTTCAGTTTCAAGCATTGATTCAAATGCAAATGTTATATAAAAACTCACCCACAAAAAAAGAATCGAAAAAAGCTATCGCAGTGTTCTTGTCAAGATTTAGAATTTAGTAGAAAATAAGCCAAATCAAACATAATCAGCACTGTGGTTAAAAATAGATAGCTAAAATCAAAATGCAAATTCCATTTTAACCGAGCACATCAACGAGAACGCATCAAAGTCCAATAGCACGTTAAGTAATGAATTCCAAAAAGTAACTCTTAACAATTCTAGAGGATATTACAAAAATTCCTACTTGATGCACCTTCAAAACATCTTCTCGATATCAAATCGAGATAAGACTTCTTCTAGAAGTTTTCCTAGGAGTTCTGGTCTTCTTTCTCTGACTTAGCACGAAACGAGCTGTTAAAGGAAATGAAAAATCTAACCTTAACCCTAAAAATTTCCATTTTCAGCAGAACGAAACTGATCCTGAATCCTGAAACTACTTCACTTTAAACTGATCCTGAATCCTGAAACTACTTCACTTTTCGACAACTCCTTATAGGATTATTCGTTGTTTCTTATTATATTCATTCACTAATTTCTCAGCAACAGACATAAGGCGAAAAAAAAATCCAAACATTCCAAGAACAGAACAAAACGATCCTCAGTAAAATTGAAGAGAGATTGTAAAGATAAATCCAGATATGTGTATTTCTACATATTCAAATATGGAGCAAAGAGAATACCTCGGAGTTGCAGCGGGAAGAGGTGGTACGGAGAGCAGAGGCCGAGAACGCCATGGTAGAACCCTGGACCATATCCGCGCTCTACACCACCACCGTAGATCTATGCCCGATCGGACCTATCGCTGATCAGAAACCTCATTCCACTATTCATCTCGATCAAAGGCTCGCTCCGCATACAGAGAATAAGCTTCTAGAACACGGTAAGAGGTCGAGAAGAAGATGAGGGGTTCGAAAAATGGAAATAGGGATTGGAGGGAAATGACAGTTTTGGGGAAGGAAAGGAAGGTGCGAGAGGAGATGACTAACTTGCGCCGCATTATAGTAACAAAATTTTGTTTGGATAGAGAAATCCTACGTGTGAAATCCAAGTAGACTCTAGTAGATTAGGAATGATAATTCGTATTAATGAATCATCATTTATATTATAATTTATTATTTAAAATTCTTAATCTATTAGATTCATTAATTTTATTTATAAAACTATGAGATAATATTTATTTTTTATTTATTTATATATTTAAAATTTTAATTTATATTTATATTAAATTAATATATCCAGTAATAATATTTTATAATTTAGTTTAAAAATATTTTCGTATGTGTACTAACTCATATAATATATATATATATATTTTATTTACTTTTAGTTTTTATTTAAAAATTTAATTTATTTCTGTCAATTTTTAATTAAACCTATATAATAATTATATTAATCATGTTAATATTAATAGAGTAATTAAGGAGTTGTTTTCAAATGTATCAAACCCAAGTTCCATTTTTAACTAAAAAGTATCAGAGTTAAGATTCAGTGGTTGCAAGACCAGGTTATGATGAAATGTTGGATTCTGGACTCTTGCCACCTGGCAATTAAAAGAGGACAACTGGCTAAGCGAGCTAGAGACCATTGTTCTTCAATGAATTGCGAAGCAATATGAGTTTTCTTTTATCTCTGTTATTTTATTTTCCATTTTTCCCCTTTTTTGTTTTTTTGATAAATTTTTCGGTCTTTGTTTTACGTGAAGTTGCGAACCAGCTGAAAAGCTTCTGCTTTACGAGTTGAAGGCTTTGAACCTGACACGTGGAATGAGGTGTGTCATTCAAATTGAAAGGACGGGTACACGTATGACGTATCAGCTTCGAATTGATTTTGGGTTTGAGGCCTTTTTCGTGCTTCACGTTCACCCTCCAACGCTTACATTTATCTTTTTCACCCTGTACCTGCTTTCCTTTAGAAAAAGAAGAAACTTTTTTTTTTTTTTAATTTTTTTTTTTTTTTTTNACTTTTGCAACAATAATTTCTTCAGAAATATCTTCACCATATGACTTCATTTGATTAACAAGAGAAGAAACTCTAGACAAATAAGTTTGAACAGATTCATTGTTTTTCATAGATAGAGTTTCAAAGTCACGACGGTAAGTTTGCAATTTTACCGTAATTACCTTTGAGGAGCCTTGAAATTCTTTCTTCAAAATTTGCCAAGCCTCCAATGATGTTGTTGCTGCTGCAATTCTGGAGAAAATTGTTTCATGGACAGCTTGTTGAATGAAGAATAAAGCTTTGGCATCCTTCTTTCTTTCTTCCTTCAATCTCCTTTCTACCTCTTCATCTGGGTCTTCTAGATCCACGTAGCCATATTCCACAAGATCCCAAAGGTCTTGAGACTTGAAAAGAGTTTTCATCTTAATACTCCAAAACTCATACTTTTCTCCTGTGAAAATTGGTATGAGTGGCTGTGAAGATGACACCACATTTGCTGCCATTTTTTGCTTTCACACTTCTTACTCACGTGTTTCCCTTTTAGTGCCCAAAATTAAAGTGTTTCACTCAATTACCCAAAAAACAAAGACAGCTCAAAGAACCCAATGGACCCAACCTGGCTCTGATACCAGAAATGTTGGAAAAAGTAACAAAAATAGGAACAAAAATAGAGCAAAAAACAGAGAAATATATGCTTTATTTGATCTGTTACTTTTTATAATATAACAAACAAGAAATGCCTCTATATATAGGCTTACGTAAAACAAACTAAGCACAAAATCTGAAAAATCAACTCACTACCAGCTGAAATTAAGGAAGCAAATCAACAAACTAACAAACTAGAGAAAGACCAGTTCAACCTTTGAATCATATTTCAACAAAAGAGGCTATGCAGTTGCCGGCGGCTCCCAACTTGGGAGACTATATTCCTCAGATTGCTCCGTTGGATCTTCAAGGGTTGACCAAGAAGATGAAGAAGGTGGACAAAGTGTTTGATGCTTTCTTCGGGAAGATCATCGATGAGTATGTTCGGTGTAGAGAAGAAGATAAGAACAAGGATTTTGTGGATGTCATGCTGGGTCTTTTGGGATCACAAGAATCTGAATATCGTATTGAAAGGTCTCACATCAAAGCTATCAGTGTGGTACGTTTTCTATTTTTCATGCATTGTCAATTTTTTTATTGGATTGATAGATTATAAAAGTAATTGTCACTTCGATTTATACGTGTTTTGATATAATTATTTCGGTGTTCGAATGCATGTAATTAATTAATTAACACGGGTCCTTATTCTATCCTATTTACAATTTAAAAAAAAAATTGTAATATCAATCCACTTTATGATTAAAATATTTTATAAAAATGTTAGTTTATTAATTAATCTGTATGACAAGTACTGTACGTCTTCTTTTTCTTTCTTATTTTTTTTTCCTTAACATTTCATGTCCATGTTTTTTCACACATAAAACATTTTTTTTTTTAACAGGACATGCTCTCAGCTTCCATTGACACAGCATCAACAACAATAGATTGGGCCATGTCGGAACTCATGAAGAAGCCTAGCATAATGAAAAATGTCCAAAAAGAGTTAGAAAACAAAGTGGGCATGGATAGGGCAGTAGAAGAAACTGACCTAGAAAGCTTGGAATACTTGAACATGGTGGTCAAAGAAACCCTAAGGCTACACCCGGCTGTACCACTGTTAATCCCACATGCAGCCATGGAAGACTGCACCATCAATGGCTTCCACATACACAAGAAGGCCCACGTCATCGTGAATGCATGGGCCATCGGAAGAGACCCCGATGCATGGATAGACGCAGACAGGTTCTTTCCCGAAAGGTTCGTCGAGAGCAATGTTGATGTCCGAGGACGTGACTTTCAGCTTATTCGGTTCGGGTCGGGTCGGAGGGGTTGCCCCGGAATACAGTTGGGTTTGACGGTTGGTTTTGGCTCAGCTTCTGCAGTGTTTCAATTGGGAACTCCCTGACGGGATGTCGCCGGCTGAGTTGGACATGACGGAGGAGTTTGGTTTGACAGTCCCGAAGGCTAAGCATTTATTGGCTATTCCGACCTATCGTCTTCGTAAATGATAATTCTTAAAAAAAATTCATACAATGTGTTTATTTTAAAGAATACACAATTTTGTCTGAATAAGACAAGATTGAATTCCAACTTGCAGCAGCATTAGTGGAGACATATCAAGTATTTTTTTATGGACGAATGAAGGATTAATTAGTTTTAGTTTAATAAATCTAGTTATATATAATATAATGATTTTTTAAAGAATATTTAATGTAATGATAATCATACTTTTTTCCAAAATAATTTGGTTTATCGTTAGTTATACTTAGGAAGAAAAGTTTAGAGATTAATTAAAGATAATAAAAAACTGGAGAAAGAAGTTTTGAGAATAATAATAATAATAATAAGTGACAAAGAGGAAGAGTGGAGAGAGATAATATGGTAAAAGAAATTAGAGAGAGAAAGTATGTTTAAGAAATTAATTATTACATATAGTTTAATTAATTTGCTTTTTAAGATATAATACGTGTTAAATTTATTTTGTAACAAATATCTGTTCCATTGTCTATTCAGGGGAAGATTTGACATGCAAGACTGTATGATATTTATTTGGGATAATTTCATCTATATCTTTTGTTTTGTATTTAGAGACTAATTCAAAATAGACATCCAGGTTCTGTGTATTTCAAATATCCCTTTTACAATATGAAAAATCAGTAATTTTGACGGTGCTAAAAGACATTAATGTCTTTACTCTAATAAAATAATAATAAATTTAAAATTAAGTTAGTTTTTATATTTTTTGAATTATGACAAGACATATGACTGTTGCCCCCAACGGTCACAAAGATAATTTTATATAACAATAGAAGGGAATTTTAAAAACAACCCTTCACATTCTCATTTTCAATATTTTCTGATTCTACACTATGTTTTTCTTCTAGACTCATTAACATCATTTCAACATTGTTTTTAGGCATCTAAGAGTTTGCAAAAACACCCCCTCTAAACATTTTCAGCCAGTTTAATAAAAAACAACACACCTAAACATATTTGAAATGTTATCTAAACATCATCCTCATATGAAATCAAGGTTTGCAAAGCAATCATCAACCAGTAGCAGTGATATAAATAGAAATGTTTAGAGTCAACACAAAATCCAACTCGACTCTATTTTTTCTGTTTAAAAGGGAAATGTGCTTACTATAGTTTTTGGACTCCTGATAATGAAGAGTTTAATCTAGACGATGATGCAAGTAGTGGAAGAATGCAAATATCATCCAATGAGCCAAGTCAAATGAAGATGCAAACAGAGATTAAAACCTTAAAAGCAAGAATGGAAAAAATTGAAGTCAATCATGAAGACAATATTGTTGTTCTTTGGAATTCTAATTGTTGTAGTTGTATTTGCATTTAAACATATGTAATAAATGTATGAAGAACTCTAAATCTTGATTAACAAACTGTGAAGACGCCTCGCCACCAGCTGACTGGTAGGAAGATTCACCGTGCCAAACCCATTGCCTATAATTGCTATCGAATCCGTTCCAATATATGTGACATTTTATGTCCTTCATAGAATGCAATGTCATATTGCCACATTTCATGCAAGGACACCAACCGGCATTACGATCACTTACATTTTTCGCCGCAAATTCTAAAAATTCGTCCACACCTTTGGCAAAACGTGTGGATCGTTTATCCGAATATATCCATGACTTATCCATTCGACAAAATATTATTTGAGTAACTAATGCAGTAATCTTTGTATTGCATCAGCATATGAAAGTAACCAAAAAACAAACGAGAAAAAAATATTACAAAACAAAAACACAAGTATGCAGCAATATTGCGTATTAAACGTTTAAATAATATGAAATTCGAGTTTATGTGTAAACTTACTTGCAACGTGCAACTTTGGTTGAGTTTGTGTTCAGCTTCGTATGATGTTTCTGCGCATGGAAAAATGATATATAAATCGAGAAACTAAAACTAAATTAATAACGTAAAATACAATGTTAAAAAAAATGTAAAATATAAATATAATTTATTGCAACTATAAAGGGGTGGATGGACATTAAATGAGGCATTCATTACAAGTTGGTAGACAAATGGTAGGCCATTTGAATTTAAATTGGACAGACGACGTAAACGTCGCAAATGAAATGAATTATTTTTTATATGTGTATATAAATTAAAGTTTAAATGTTTCATTAATGAACAGTATTTGTTTTTATTGAATTAATTTATATTTATTTGATCGTTTATTAATTACTTCTTAACTGGTCCTAATATCTTAAGTATTATTTAATTATATTATTGTCTTTTCTATATTTTTGTGGGGAATAAATTATAAGGATCTTTCATATATATAGCTAAAATATATACATATACACATTATATATACAAAACAATATCTGACCAAATATACGAAATGTTTTTATTGATATTACACAAAATGTTTACATAGATCATAAATTATCCATATATATGAATCTCGAGCATATCATTATCAGGTTTACATTAAATTCTGCAGATCTCGATCGACATATGAAAAATTAACCGAGGGGAGCAGAAGAAGAAATCCGCGCCTTGTCCAAATATTTGTTGCCTTGCCGTTCTATGATACTGGACAAGGAAGCCTCCTGTATGACAATGAAATATTTGATCTTTAGAGATAGGTGATCTACCAGAAGAATATACGACATTTTGAAGTGGGTCGAAAACCTGAAAGGGAGTAAAGATCATAAATATTTCATCGTTTCCATATATTTTGAAATAGTATCAGCTAAAAGATAATGAAACCAAGAAGATCAATATTTCCATAGTTGCTTTTTTTTTTCCATGGTTCAAGAATATTTCATTCTTTCCTTTTATTTTGAAATAATTTCAGCTGAATAATTGGGCATAACAGCTGAAACTATTTCAAAATATAAGGCAAGAAAGATATATATATATATATATATAAAAGAGAGAAACAAATCATGAAATGTGGATTGTTAACGTGAGGATGTGCCTATTTATAGATACATAATGGTTGGTGCAAATTAAATGTTAGTAGATAGGTTGGAATTAAATACGGTAGCGAAAGTTCTTGCGATGCTAGCATCGCTAGTTTAAAGTTATTGGCGATGCCAACGTCGCCAATTTGAAGTTATGGACGCGCTCGCGTTGCCAATAACATTTTGTTTATTTTTTTTTTTTGAATATTATTTCTTTTACAATAATAGATAATGGTAGGTGCAAATTAAATGTTTATATATAGGTTGAATTAAATACGTTCGGGTATATCTGTTTTAAGCGACGGAGGGCTAGCTATTTGGAAGTTCTAATTTGAAGTTATGGGCGACGCTAGCGTCGCCAATAAATTTTTTTTTTTTATATATATTTCTTTTACAATAATAGATGAGTTGATTACAAGAACTTCAATATGTTATAAATAAAGTACTGATCGATAAATTAGCAAACATAAGTTTTTCAACCACAATATAATTTAATTATTTTATTAAATATTCTAATTTAGTTTATTAATGTACGAGTCAGCATCTTGACCTACGTACATTCTTCGTAGCTGCTCCCACCGATTACGCTCCTCTTCGTACCCCCATTTAAAGAAGATAGAATGAAACCTTTAATATGTATGAAGGTGAAGTACCTCAAGCGTATGGATCGACGATTTGTAGTTGGTCGATCATATAAAAGGAGAGCTGGTCAAAACTTTTTTGACATTTCCATATATTTTGAAATAGTTTCAGCTAAATCGAAGAAAAAAAAATGTAAGAATATTTATGCATATGTATAATTTTTTTCCTTTTCTGATGACTGTTTCTTTTACAGTAATAGATGATTTTCTTTCATAATATAGATACGTATTTATAGATAGAGAATGGTAGGTGTGAATTGATTATTTTGGTATTGTGAAATAATTGTGGTAGGTGTTGGAGAGCAACTATTTCGGGACATCTACTCCAATGGGTGTCGCTGAATGTGATTGCGGCGGAAACAGCGTATATTTTCCGCGACGCTTTACGAATGCCCGTCGCAAATGTATTTGGCGCGCAGATTTTCGGCAACACTTGCGGAATGCCTATCGCGAAATGTATTTGGCGCGTTTATTTTGCCCAACACTTGCCGAATTTGTGTCGCCGAATATGCTTCACGCCACATCTTTCGCGATGGTTTTCGATCGTGCGTTGCAATAGATGATTTCACACACATTTTAGCAACGTGCTTGTGTCGCTATTTTGTACAAATAAAGGCGACGCACTATGTTTGTGTCGCCGTTAGTTTATCACGATGCAAATTTTTTGCTTCGTCGCGGATTTAGTGTCGCCGATTAAGGTTTTTGGCGTAGTGTAATGATAGAATTCCAATTGAATTATTAGGTTTGATAATGTAAATAGTAACCAAAAAAATAATTATAAATGTTATACCTCAGTGGTCTTTGTTCTCTTTCGGTTGGCCACATTCTTCGAACAAGTCTTTTTGTTATGACCAAAAGATTTGCACATGCCACATTTCATGATGAATGACCTTGCATGCTTTTCTTGTTCTTCTGCATGTCTTCTTCTAGCCATTTTTGGTCTTCCAGGCAGTCTTTTTATTACTGGTGGCAATACCTGATCATGCTCAACCTCCGGCCACAAAGTTTCATATGGTAACGAGTGAATGACACTGTTGTAAGTAAGCATATAGGTTGTTTTCTTCAGGGAACTGTCAACATAGGCAGTAGGATCATCTCTCTTGTACATGATGCAGGCCAAAGCATGCTTACAAGGTATCTCACTGATTTTCCAAGCTCCACATCGACAAGTAGGATTCTGCAAGTCGATCACAGACACCATAGTCTCATCAATCACTTCAAATTATGTATATGTTGCCCAAATAACCCTTAAGTGTCTTGCCTCTAACTGGATATGTTCAATCTTCCTCAAAACCTCTAGAAGTATTGCAGTGGTCCATTTTAGGGCTTTGTATTTCCTTTTTTTGAGCTTTTTCATTATTAGCCTCCTAATGTGCTCAAGCAATGACAATACTGGTTCACCCTTTTGAACATTGAGCTCACGATTGAATGACTCAATCATGTTGTTTGTAACATGGTCAGTCTTAACATCCACATCGTGTAACAACCCGAATTTTCTCTCATTACTTGCTTCTGAATTTGGACTAGGTTGACCAGATGGAGGCTCGATGTTGACTTTTTATTCGAGCGAGTTTCTACTCAAACTTTATCAAGCATAACATAGAGGCTATTACTATGAGTCCGTAGACTATCGGCAAGCCTAACTCAGAGTTGTAGATTTTTAGTTATGGTCAATCAAAATTGTATTTTAATTTTAAGATTAGTTTAAACTTATGTGTACTATTTTTAATCTTAAGCAGATGCATTTCAGTGCATTTTGAACATTTTAATTCAAATATATATGCCCTACAGCTGTCAACAACTAAAAGCTCATAATTTGGTCTTCAAATACTAGTTTCACCCTTCCCAAGATGTTACTATTCATTATCTTCTACATATATTTTTCTGCAATTTAATGAGAGGAGAGAGAAAATAGATATTGTGGTCATACCAAATTTGACCAGCCGTATCTCTCTCATCCGGTGGATTTAGGATACGTTCCTGGTACCATTGGAAAGCTTGTGCAACCAGCTACACGATGATACCAATTTAGTCACCAGAAAATCACAATCTGTCAAAAAATGGTCACAAAATGATGGAAAAACCACTCGAACAGCCACCACTTTCACTTAGATCCCCACCGTTTTCTAGCGAGTGGCATGACACAGCCACCTCCACAGGAACCAGACCACCCCGGTGTCCTCGTCTGCATCTCGCCGAGCTCTGACGATTTCCTTACGCTCCTCCTAGATTTGCAGCAACTCAGTCTCACGTGCCACCACTATTCTCCTCCACCGCCGGTGAGTGGTGGTGCACCACTAACCCAGAAAGCTTCCCCTCGTGCCACTGAAGCTAACTTGAGGTTCCTCATTTGCCTCCTTCGCCATTAACATCTCCGACAAACTCTCTTTTTGGCTAAAACTTCATCTTATCCGGTAAAGCAAATGACGGCAAATGGGTGTTGACCATCGGTCTCAACATATTCCTTGGGTCATAAGCAAGCTAGCTATGTTGTCAATTTGATATAATTTGGTCAAGATACAAAAATGCCTAATTTAGCCGTGAATAAGATCTTCTGGGAACGATTCTTATCATTGACAGTGAGGAATCACCAAATTAAAGGTAATTTCTCATTCATTTCATCTTCAATTGCATTTTGATATAAAGTTTGTAGAAAACGGACTTGAAACAGGAAAACTCAAATTTTTATCTGATGTTGAAAGTGGAGATTCAAATCAGACTGATACAAAATGTAATTAGGTAGTCAAATAGGTTCCTAGAGGTCTTGGAAACATAACCCAATGCTTAATTTTGGAGAAATCAAAAGTCCTAAATTTTAGATATATAGCCAATAAGGACATTTTCATAATTACAGAAAATGAAGGGCAATTTTAGTAATTAGTATTTTAATCTTGTAATTAGAAGCTCAGAGAACTTCTATGAGCCTTCAACTAATTTTTTGATAATTAAAAGAATTTTTGGTGAATTATTTTAGGCTTTCATGCACAGTCGAGAGTTTGACCGGAGATCCAGCAAAAGCGCTCATCTTATCTGTGAGTATATTTATTTTCAAAATATTTTAGGATTATATACTATTATGATTGAATTGCATTTGATTTGTTTTGATTGGATTTTATTGTGCATTTAAATTATGCTTATTAGATATATGATACGTAGATTTAAATGGTTTCTGAATCTAGATTATATATACATTTGTGATTTTAATGGAACACATATTTATTTGGAACAAATATGAAATTTGTGTTTTAAATGGTTATTCGGTGATCTATAAAATTTTTGGTCATTTTTTCGTAATTTTGTAGAAAATGGTAATTTCAAAGAAAAGTTGTGGCTTTTGTGGAATTAAAGAATTTTTGGGGCAATTTTCTGATAGACGAAAAATTTTGAATATTTTCGTGAAATTTTCCAAAATAGAAAATTTTGAAAAATTGTTGAATTTACTTTGATTTTAAAATAAAAGGATTTGAAAAAAATTGATAAAATCCGATGATGGATGATTTTGGAGATAATTTTGAGAAGTACCACACAGTATTAATATGTTGATTGAGATATGTTTGTTATTATGCGTGCTATCGTGATATTATGTCATCCTTTGCTGTGGACACGTGTTAAGAGAGAGATGATGAGGATCCTGCCATGAAGTATTTGGGATGCCGGTCTATTGTGATGAGTTTTACCCCCTCCCCTGCCTGTGACGCCATCAGAACACTAAGGGTCACATAGTCAGATACTAGAGTGTGGTATCAATTTTGATATATGATTATTGATTTATGGTTTTAGATTGGTTTTTGAATTTGTGGGTTGTAGCCCATCTATTTGATTTTACGGATTATGGTCCATCAGCTTAGTATTTTATGAGAATATGTGCAACAAAATGATTTTAAATGTTTTACAGAATTCCATTTACAGTTTTGGTGATTGATCTATGATTTTAAGTGATTATGTTAAATTATGTTTTTGCTCCTAAATCGTGTTATAATGATTTAATGATTTTTGGGAATAAAGCTAAGGGATTTGTGAAATTATTTTCAAAATGAGAAACTTTTCAAAGAGTGACGCGAGGTTTTGAGTGTGAGAAATTTTACAACTGAACTTACATTTTTTGTTATCTAGGAGCAATCATTGAGATATCAATATCTCATGTTTTACATTTTAACCTCGTTCCCTTAAGTCCTAGCTGCAGGTCCTCGTGAGTTACTGTTGGCATCGCATCTGCATTTTGCTTCCGCTATTGTTCTTGTTTATGTAATAGACTATGTACTTTTATTCTGTTTACTTTTGGATTGTATTATTTATAATTTCTACTTATCTCACTTAGTGGCTCTGACATTCCATCTACTTTCCGAACTTATTAATAGTTTTGTATGACTATCAGTATATCGATGTGATGCATGTCTTATTCACAAATTATAGCTTACTTATTGGTTACTTGTATAATAAACACTCTTTCGGAGAAGGACCCTGTCAGCTACCCCAAAGGTTTTTAATGGAATCTTTCTCAGGCAAGGCTTCTTCGAATAATCTGGAGAGATTTCCAGAGCGGGTCCTGTCACATTGAAAGCATATTTACTCCAATGCTTGGCTGGGATCTTTTATAGCCAATCATATGCATCATTACTGATGCTCTTAATCTTCTCTATTGTAGAAAGAAATACCCTAAGCTCATACGCCCTAACAGCTGCCCAATATAGGTTCCTCAACATCACTCTTGAAAATTTGGCTTGAAATTTGAAAATATGTGCCTAGCACAAAATCTACTTTGGGAGTTTTGGAAATGGATAGACAATGCTCCCAAAATGCCATTTTTTTATCACTCATGAAAGTTATGACCCTCTTTTATTGTTCCCCTATAAACTAGAATAATAATTCCAAGAACCGTCTCTCCTTCACAAATGGCTACTGCCAATGGGAAGAGTCCACTATTTGCATCCGGTGCAACTGCAGTCAATAAACTCCACCAAATGGACCTCTCAAATGGAAACCATCCAATCTAATGAATGGTAGGCAGCCATATACAAAACCATCTCTCTGTGCAAGCAGACTCAAATTTTTTTGTTAGAAAGTAGGGTTTGCAGATGGCACAGTCCTTGTGCAAGCCACAACAAATAGTGTCCCAGGATTCCTCACTCTCATTGCATTGACATACTTGTACAGTTTCTTTTAGGATCCTCCAAAGTCACCACTCAACCTAACAATTGCCATCTTTTTAGCTCTACACATCTTTTGTTTCTTGAATTTTACCCCAAATACGGCTCTCACATTCTTATCTAAGGTTTTGATGTCAATTGTAGGGTTGTCTCTAAACTCATCCTCTAGCTTCATAGAAAGTCAAGTGGTTGTTACTCCATCATTTTTCCTCTTTCTTGTACAATTGTGTTTAGGGTTATAGATCTTCAACTTAAATGTGGTATTGTCAAGAAAAATGGATGCATGTACCCTCCATGTACATCCTGGTTGTTAGTATCCGACAGTCACTATTATCCTTTCATTTTTCTTTCTTAACAATTCAAACCCTCTCTCTATGGCAAAGTCTCTTAACACAAGCCTATAATGAAGGATGCTCTCAAATATCATTCCACACTCTAGTTTAATTTTTCCTTCCTTATTGGGTTTACACAACTTATCTTTCATGTTCCTAGACATTCTACCAACAGGGCTCTCACTATCTTCATCACTTCCATAATTTCCATCACTATCATTTGAATGATAACCCTTAGTAAGTGAACTGTCATTGTCATAACCCTCTTGACCTCTCATAGATTTTTTCTTTATTATCATTATCATTCACTTCATTATCCTCATCTTCACTCAAAGCAAACTGCTCACCCAGATGAAGTTCACCCTCAGAATTTTCAATGGTTTCTGGATTGGGATTGGTTGGATTAGGGTCATTAAGTGTATTGTTGTTGAATGAAATGGAATTGGATGAAATAGGATTGCTACTAGTTGGATTGCTATTGGTTTCTGGATTGGGATTAACACTGTCACTAAAATTTCTTCAACATTGGTAGGATAGCAAACACTTGAACCACTCTCAATATCACTATAGGTGAAATCCATTACATCTGGACCTATTGGGCTTTATCCACCACTTAACAGTCTACTATTTGGATGGAAAATCTGAGTTTGGATGGGATTTTGGTCATCTTATGGTTGAGTGGGTAATGGGGCTGAATGTGCAGAATGAACCTCATCTGGATATTCAACTTGCAATGGCAGTAAAGTACACTCAAAGTATACTTCTTCAAGACCTTTACCACTAAACTTCTTAAACATTTCCAGTAAGTCTTTGTCACTATGAATAATTGTCTATAGTTATTCATCCAGGGTAACCTACCTTCCACTATAAATCTATCATCTTTCCTAATTCTTCTACTCAGTCCCAATATCATGGCTTCATTGCACAAGCACACTAAACTATATTCATCATCATCAATCTCTATTGGATCATAGTTGCACTCTAAAAATTCTATATTAATTAAAAACCTCATGATTATGGGGGAAAAAACAAAACAAAACAAAGAAAACTCAGCAGAAATCCAATTGGGGAGTTTGCACATTCATCATACTGCAAAGTAATCTAGATCACAAACATGCATTACGTAACCATCCATCCAAACATGCAAATCAGGCAAAGTCTATTACGTTAAACTTGACTCAACAGTGCATGAATCACAAGCATGCATTACATAAAACATGCATTAAAGCATTTTTCTAAACTAATCCAAACATACAAATAAAGCATAACTCACCATTCAAAATAAATAATAATAATCAAAAATTAAATATCAACTTACCTTCAATGCAATTGATTTCTTAATCAACAAAGCAAAGCTCAGCAAACATGTTTAACATACAGAGAAGCCATTTTAGTCATAAATGTAAGTCATTTAACTAACTTAAATAGTGAACAAATTAAATTATCTAACTCAAAAAAAAAAATTATTACACTGCAATTGCGTAAACAAACACTTAAAAACAAACCCTATAAACAAACAACAATTGTACACCAAGGCGAATTTCTTAACCAAATCCACAAGACAGACACTTAAACTATCTTTTATTAAAGTAAAATTTCAGTACTCTGGAAGTACCGAGAATATCTCTCATCTGAATGCATGGGATCAACATGTAGAGCTTAAATTCATCTGAAAAGTACTCCCAGTGCTCCGGATGAATTTTTCTTCAATTATATAATATTAATTATTTAAAGAATTAAAAAGGTTTTAATATTAAAAAATTTAAAATATTTGAATGAATATTTTATAGTTACTAAATGGATTTTATATACTAAGCAAGAAAAGTAGACAAAATTAATTTTTTTACATTCTTCATAACAATTAAATATATTTTTTTATTCATTATAGCAATATTATATAAAGCCATATAATATTAATGTTTTTTTTAAAATAACTTTTGCTACACTATCTAGCAAAAATCATATTATCATATATATATAACAAAAACCAAAGCAAAAAAAAAATCAAAAGAGAAAAAGAAAAAAAGTATTGTTACAATAGGAGGAAAGAAAAAAACAAAACAAAAAAACTAAGCTAAACTAAACTAAACAAAAAAGCAAAAAAGAAACAAAAAACAAAAAGAAATGTGCACCTATGCATTCCAATCTTTAACGAGATAACAACGTTGCGCTTTAAACTTTTTTTTTCCTTGCACTCTGCACTTCAAACTAAGTAACATTTAGCACTTTACAATTTATATTAATTTTTTCAGAAGTAAATCTATCCATTCATCTATTTTTTATATTTTTTTATAAAATCTATCTTCTAAATNCAAGGCGAGACTTCTCAACCTAGAGGGTTCGAAGCTTCTAATGATATTAGAGCAATCATAGAGGCAATGACGAGACAGTTTAAGCAAATGAGTGTTAGGATGGAGTCAAAAATGGATTTAAAATTTGATGGACTGGAGGAAAGGATACACCGAGTGGAGAATAGGTAGGGCACACAACGAGGTGACAATCAAGACCTACCACGACCACAACGTGGAGGCTTTAGGGGTGGTCACCAATGGGTTGCCATGAGGGCAAAGTGGGTCAACCAACCTGGTTTTGAAGACGATTATGAAGCCGACATGGAGGAAACACAAGAAGAATTCAGTAGAGGTCCATACTACAGGGACTATGGAGGCCGAGTGAATAGACCAAGGTATCATGGGGAAAATGATGACTTGAGCATCATCAAAATGAAGATACCATCATTCCAAGGAAAGAATGACCGGTGAAGCTTACTTCGAGTGGGAGAAGAAGGTTGAGATGATATTTGATTGCCAACATTATTCCGAGCTTAAAAAGGTAAAACTAGCTGCTGTTGAATTCACTGACTATGCTGTTGTTTGGTGGGATCAATTAGTGACTAGTAGAAGACAGTATGGTGAGAGGCCGATTGAAACCTGGGATGACATGAAAGCTGTGATGAGGAAGCGTTTCATTTTGGACCATTATCATAGGGACTTGTGCCAAAAATTACAGAGGCTTACACAAGGCAGCAAGAGTGTTGAAGAGTACCACAAGGAGTTGGAGATAGCTATGATTCGTGCTAATGTGGTGAAGGATCAAGAGTCGATCATGGCACGTTTCTTAAACGGGTTACACTTTGAGATAACTAACGTGGTAGAATTACAACATTATGTGGAGATGGAAGAGTTGGTGGACAAAGCAATTAAAATTGAGAGGGAACTTAGGCTAACCAAGCAAATCCGTGGGTTTTTTAAGTGCAGGAACATATTCCAAACCTAATTGGAATAGACGTGAGGACATGCCTACTTGGAAGGATAGGTTTGTGGCACAATAAAAGAAGCCTAAGGAGGTTAAGGCCGGCTCTAGCCCATTTTCAGGTAAACCCGACGCTTTAAATACACCAAGTCATGATATTAAATTTTAAGTGTTTGGGCAGGGGTCACATGGCTCGAGAGTGTCCTAATCGGCGTGTAATGATTTTAAATGAGGGAGGTGAGTATGATTCTGAGAATGAAATGAAGGAGGAAGAAGAGATTCCACCATTAGAGGAAGGTGGTGATTCCGAGTTTGCCATAACAAGGGACTCTTTTGTGGTTCGAAGAGTACTGAGTGTGCATACTAAAGAGGCAGATGAATCACCACAATGTGACAATTTGTTCCACACCCACTGTTTAGTAAGTGGAAAGGCTTGTAGTGTGATCATTGATGGTGAGAGTTGTACCAATGTAGCTAGTAGCCTCATGGTGGAGAAATTGGGATTGAAGACCTTGAAGCATCCAAGACCTTACAAGCTGCAATGGTTGAATGATTGTGGTGAGTGAAGGTAGTGAAACAAGTGGTGGTTCCATTCTCAATTGGGCGATATTCAGATGAGGTGATTTGTGATGTGGTACCCATGCATGCAGGTCATTTATTATTTGGGAGGCCATGACAATTTGACCAGAAAGTGACATATGATGGTTACACCAATCGACATTCTTTTGAGTTTAAAGGAAAGTCACATACTGATTCGAATCCTAGCGGTACAAATCGTTCTACAATGGTTCAATGGTTACGAAGTTGACCTCGACCCACAATCCAACAAGAGATTGGAACCTTGGTATGGAAGCTTGACCCATTGTCTATGAGAAAGACAAGAACCTTGCTATAAACGCCACAATCAAAGCTTCGTTCTTTGATTTATAAGTTGGAAGTTGTTCTTTAGACAAGCCAAAGAAAATAGAAGAATAATTCTCAAAATAATTGTTATATTCTATTGTATCCATTATGCTGGCCGAAATTGGCCTTTTAAATAAAAAAAACATTGTTGCCAAATATGGTTTCCTAAATAATCATCCCTAAAAGGAATAGAAAATAAAAGACTAATATATCCTTAATCAATAAACTAATTTACAAGATAATTCCAAGCCCATTTATGTCTACTCTTTAATGTAGCTCAGCAAATTAATAAATGTAGACGTCTTAGCCCAACCATAGCTTCTTCGGCCTTTTTATCCAATGCTTGTTGAATATAAAGCTCCAAGGCCTTCTTGAATTGCTTGGCTCGATTACGTGGCACGGGACCTCCTGGATAGCTCAAACCATCATATGGACCACCTTCTCTGTATGGCTCGATGTCCCCATCACATACATTGATGCCGATGACTCCTACCGAGGTATATAAAGACCAATTGAGATTACAAAAGCAAAGAGATACCTATGGTGAGAGCAAATCCGAGAGTATTGGCAAGAGTGAGACTGAGAGCTCCCAAACATAAATGAGTGGAAAGAAAGAGAAAAGTGAGCTTTTGAAAAGAGAAAAGAAACAACACAATTTCTTTGCGAGTGAGAGTGAAATTAGGAGAGCTTTGATATTGAACAAGCCAATGATGTTGCTTGTTTATAAGGAGGCCTTACTTTCTTCTAATGACCTTGACACTTGTGTTCCTAGTTGCATTGTGTCTGTTTTGCAAGACTTTGGTGATGTTTTTCCCGATGATCTACCAGGAGGATTGCCACCACTTAGGGGAATCGAACATTAAATTGATTTAGTTCCCGGGGCACCACTACCAAATCGGCTAGCCTATCGGAGTAATCCCGAAGAGACAAAAGAACTCCAAAGGCAAGTCAATGAGCTTATGGAAAAGGGATATGTTAGGGAGAGTCTGAGCCTTTGTGTAGTTCCGGTGTTACTCGTACCTAAGAAGGATGGAACTTGGCGGATGTGTGTTGATTGTCTTACCATCAATAATATTACGGTAAAGTATTGCCATCCTATTCCTAGGTTAGATGACATGTTAGATGAGTTGCATGGTGCATGTGTCTTTACAAAACTTGATTTTAAAGTGGGTATCATCAAATTAGGATGAAAGATGGCGATGAATGGAAAACTGCTTTTAATACTAAATATGTTTTGTATGAGTGGTTAGTAATGCCCTTTGGTTTAACTAATGCACCTAGTACTTTCATGAGATTAATGAATCATGTGTTGCGTGCATTTCTTGGCCTATGTGTAGTTGTTTATTTTGATGATATTTTAATTTATAGTAAGACACTTGATGCACATGTTGACCATGTTAAGTCAGTTTTGCAGGTCCTACGAGCTCAACAGTTGTATGCTAACCTCAAAAAATGTTCATTTGCTACTAATAAATTAGTGTTTCTAGGATATATTGTTAGTGCAGATGGCATAGAGGTTGATGAAGCGAAAATCAAAGCCATTCGAGATTGGCCAATACCTGCAAGTGTTGGGGACGTTTGAAGTTTTAATGGATTGGCAAGTTTCTACCGTCGATTCGTGAAGGACTTTAGCACAATAGCCACACCATTGATCGAAGTAATCAAGAAAACCGTAGGCTTCAAATGGGAAAAAGAGCAAGAGCAAGCCTTCAATCTTCTCAAAGATAAGTTAACTCAAGCTCCTTTGCTTTCTTTACTGAACTTCAATGCTACCTTTGAAATTGAATGTGATGCCTCAGGTTCGGGTATTGGAGCTGTCATGATGCAAGGTGGGTGGCTAATAGCTTATTTTAGTGAAAAATTGAATGGCGCAGCATTGAACTACCTAACATATGACAAAGAGATGTATGCCTTAGTTCGTGCTTTGGAAACATGGCAACACTACTTGCGGCCTAAAGAGTTTGTGATTCATACTGATCATGAAACTCTGAAATTTCTAAAGGGGCAGCAAAACGTACAAAGGAGACATGCCAAATGGGTGGAGTTCATTGAAACATTTCCCTATGTGATCAAGTACAAGAAAGGTAAGGACAATGTAGTGGCTGATGCATTGTCACGAAGTTATGTATTATTGTCTACACTAGATGCTAAATGTTTAGGGTTTGAGCTTATTAAAGAATTATATGAGCATGATGATGATTTTGGTAGCATTTTTAATGCATGTGAAAAGTCAGCTTTTGGAAAATTTTATAGGCATGAGGGATTTTTATTTCGTGAAAACAAGTTATGCATGCCTAGGTGTTCACTTAGAGAGTTGCTTGGGCAAGAGGCGCATAATGGCAGGTTGATGGGTCACTTTGGTGTCTTGAAAACATATGAGGTCTTGCATGAACATTTTTATTGGCCACACATGAAAAAAGATGTGGCGAAAATATGTGAGAAGTACATTACTTGTAGGAAAGCTAAGTCTACCACTAAACCACATGGGTTGTATACACCTTTGCCCATTCCTACTCATCCTTGGGTTGAAATTTCCATAGATTTTGTCTTAGGATTTCTGAGGACTAGGAGGGGTATGGATTCTATATTTGTGGTAGTTGATAGGTTTTCTAAAATGACACATTTTATACCTTGTAGAAAAACCGATGATGCATCGCATGTGGCAGATTTGTTCTTTAGAAATATTATCAGGTTGCACGGCATGCCTAAGAGTATTGTGTCTGATAGAGACGCTAAGTTTTTGAGTTATTTATGGAAAACTTTGTGGAAAAATTTAGGTACAAAGCTCTTATTCTCTACTACTTGTCATCCACAAACCGATGATCAAACAGAGGTAGTTAATAGAACTTTGTCTACATTGTTACGTGCATTAATAAAAAAGAACCTAAAAAGTTGGGAGGAGTGTTTGTCGCATGTTGAGTTTGCATATAATAGAAGCATGCATTCTGCTATTAAATTTACTCCATTTGAAATTGTTTATGGCTTTAATCCTCTAACTCCTTTGGATTTGACTTCTTTTCCTATTGATGAAAGAGTGAATTTAGATGGTGCAAAAAAAGCTGAATTTGTCAAGCAATTACATGAGAAGACATGGTAGCACATAGAGAAGCAAATCGAGCAATATGCCAATCAAGCCAACAAAGGAAGAAAGAAGATTGTGTTTGAACCAGGTGATTGGGTTTGGTTGCATATGTGTAAGGAGAGGTTTTCGGAACAACATCTTTCTAAGCTATTGCCACGTGGCGATGGTCCATTCCAAGTACTTGAAAAGATTAATGACAACGCCTACAAAATTGATCTTACTGGTGAGTATGACGTTAGTTGTACCTTTAATGTGTTTGATTTCTCTCATTTTGATGCAGGTGATGATTTGAGGACAAATCCTTCAAAAGGGAAAGGGAATGATGGGGACATCGAGCCATACAGAGGAGGTGGTCCATATGATGGTTTGAGCTATCTAGGAGGTCCCATGACATGTAATCGAGCCAAGCAATTCAAGAAGGTCTTGGAGCTTTATATTCAACAAGCATTGGATAAAAAGGCCCAAGAAGCTATGGATGGGCCTAAGACGTCTACATTTATTAATTTGCTGAGCTACATTAAAAAGTAGACGTAAATGGGCTTGGAATTATCTTGTAAATTAGTTTATTGATTAAGGGTATATTAGTCTTTTATTTTCTATTCCCTTTAGGGATGATTATTTNTACATGAGAAGACACGGTAGCACATAGAGAAGCAAATCGAGCAATATGCCAATCAAGCCAACAAAGGACGAAAGAAGGTTGTGTTTGAACTAGGTGATTGGGTTTGGTTGCATATGTGTAAGGAGAGGTTTTCGGAACAACATCGTTCTAAGCTATTGCCACGTGGCGATGGTCCATTCCAAGTACTTGAAAAGATTAATGACAACGCCCACAAAATTGATCTTCCTGGTGAGTATGACGTTAGTTGTACCTTTAATGTGTCTGATTTCTCTCATTTTGATGTAGGTGATGATTTGAGGACAAATCCTTCAAAAGGGAAAGGGAATGATGGGGACATCGAGCCATACCGAGGAGGTGGTCCATATGATGGTTTGAGCTATCTAGGAGGTCCCATGACATGTAATCGAGCCAAGCAATTCAAGAAGGTCTTGGAGCTTTATATTCAACAAGCATTGGATAAAAAGACCGAAGAAGCTATGGATGGGCCTAAGACGTCTACATTTATTAATTTGCTGAGCTACATTAAAAAGTAGACGTAAATGGGCTTGGAATTATCTTGTAAATTAGTTTATTGATTAAGGGTATATTAGTCTTTTATTTTCTATTCCCTTTAGGGATGATTATTTAGGAAACCATATTTGGCAACAATGTTTTTTTATTTAAAAGGCCAATTTCGGCTAGCATAATGGATACCATAGAATATAACAATTATTTTGAGAATTATTCTTCTCTTTTCTTTGGCTTGTCTAAAGAACAACTTCCAACTTATCAATCAAAGAACGAAGCTTTGATTGTGGCGTTTATAGCAAGGTTCTTGTCTTTCTCATAGCAACGGGTCAAGCTTCCATACCAAGGTTCCAATCTCTTGTTGGATTGTGGGTTGAGGTCAACTTCGTAACCATTGAACCATTGTAGAACGATCCATACCGCTAGGATTCGCATCAGTCTGGATGGAATTTGAGGGAGCCGATGATGCAATCATGTGCAGGGCTTTCTAGTTAACCCTTGGAGGAATGGCTAGAACATGGTTTAACAATTTGAAGCCAGGGACCATTGGCTCTTTTCAGGCAGCTGAAGGATGCCTTCGCTGCTCAGTTCCTGGGGGCTCGACCGGTAAAGAAGCCCCCTACTCACCTTTCTTCGATCGTTCAAAGGGAAAGAGAGTCTCTGAAGTCATTCATTCAGATATTTATAGAAGCCATGATGCAAGTCGAAGGAGGAAACGGTGACCGGGCCCTGCAGGCCATGCAGGATGGCTGAGAGATGAAGATCTCATTCGTTCGATAGCAAGGAACCCTCCTCGGACTTTCTCCGAGATGCTGGTGGAGGCATACAAGTATATTTCAGTAGCAGAGATCATTAAGTCGCGGAGGAGGTCTAGGTAGGAACACGAGGGTCGAAACGACTCATGAAGGAGTCAGAAGAACAAAGTTGTAAACAACAAAAGAAGCAGTGATGAAAGAAACCAGGGACCTCGATTCCTCAAAGACAGACTAGGCAGGTTCACACCACTCAACATGACACGTGAGGAGGTACTGATGAAGATTGAAGGAAGCAACATGCTGAAAAAGCTCTTCCCGATCAAAACACCACTTCGGTATTAGAACAGAAAGAGGTATTGCAGATACTACAGAGATTACGGTCATGACACTGATGGATGTTAGGAATTGAAGGAAGAAATAGAAGCTCTTTTCCAGATGGGACACTTGCAACAGTTTGTGGCTGGAGCCACCAGTCAGGTAGGACATTCCAAATAGTAGCCGATCAGGGAGGATGATACATCTGTAATATCGCTCTGACCAGGAGAGATTAATGGAAGTGTGTAGACCATTGTGGGAGGACCAGGCATGGGGGTGGGGGGGGGGACTCCAACAGGGCAAGGAAAGCATATGCGAGGGATGCTCGAGTCACGCAGGAGCAGTTTGAAGTAAACCTGACGACCAGGCAGTCCAAAGCGCCACGGGGAGATCCATTCCTGTTAACTTTTGATGATAGAGAAACCTTAAGCATTCACCACCCTTATGATGATGCAATTATGATAGCAGTGCAGGTGGCCAACCACATGATATTCCGCATATTGATAGACACAGGAAGTCGGTGGATATCTTGTATGCCCCAGCGTATGACTCAATGGGGTTGAAAAAAGAGGCACTTAAGCTAGTCAGGACTCCTCTCTCGGGTTTCACGGGAGAGTCGGTGTTTCCATAAGGGTCTATTGAACTCCCTGTCACGGTGGGAAATGCCTCTGACTGATCCATAGTGATGACCAACTTCTTAGTAATGAAGACCCCTTCGGCATATAATGCCATCATTGGAAGACCGACCTTGAACACATTAAAGGCAGAAACCTCAACCTATCACTTGTTGATGAAGTTTCCTACACTTGGAGGGGGAACTGGATGCGTTTGAGGAGATCAACACGAATCAAGGAAATGTTACGCGAATTCCTTGGGTAATCAAGATAGTCAAGCAGAATCAATGACCATTTTCTCAGGCCCTAAGCAAGAAAATCCTAGTCAGCAGCACGAGAGGTTCAACCACGTGACGTGTCTGATGACCTCCGAGCAGGAACGCCCTGAGCAAACGAGAAACCAACTCCAAAATAAGAAGAACAGGTTGAAGAAGCCCTCCCCTGAGCTGGAAGGCTCGAATCAATCAGGGAGCAGTTCCACCCTCAAGGAGCCCCTAAGTGAAAAATCTCCCTCTGAGCAACAATGCTACGAGCCAGCTAGGGAAATAGAAGTCATGTTGGAGGAAGACCAACCTGAATTTTAGTCAGGAAGCAAATAGGACAGGTGGAAGAAAATGATAAGAGGAGAAGCGGTAGAAGACCTGATCGAAGTGCAATTCTACATGGCCGACCTAGCTAGAACAACCAAGATTGGGAGCCTGCTCCCAGGCGAGCTCAAAGAAGCATTGGTTGAATTCGTAAGAGAGAATTCAGATGTTTTTGCGTGGTCCCATGATGACATGCCAGATATTTATCCCGAGATCATAGTTCACAGATTGAATGTCGACCCTGACATTCACCCAGTCAGGCAGAAATGAAGGAGCTTCAACCCTCAGCGTTATGACGCAATCAGGGCAGAAGTGGAGAAATTACTAGACGCTAGACTTATAAAGGAGGTGCTTTATCCTGATTGGTTAGCTAATGTGGTTCTTGTTAAGAAGAGCAACGACAAGTGGAGGGTCTGCGTGGATTTCACGAACCTCAACAAGGCATGTCCGAAAGACAGCTTCCCCCTGCCTCGGATCGATCAGCTAGTGGACTCTACGGCAGGTAATGAATTAATATAGCTTCTGTGATGCTTTTTCAGGGTACAATCAGATTAATATGCACCCACAAGACCAAGAAAAAACCTCGTTCATAACAGACAGGGGGCTTTACTGCTACAAGGTAATGCCGTTTGGGCTTAAGAATGCTGGCGCTACCTACCAGAGGCTAGTTAACAAAATGTTTGCTCAGCAGATAGGGAAAACCATGGAAGTTTACGTGGACGACATGTTGGTTAAGAGTGTTAAAGCCTCAGAGCACCTGACTAACCTGGACCAGATGTTCTCCATCCTTAGGAAGCATAAAATGATGTTAAACCCAGCAAAATATGTTTTTAGAGTATCATCTGGGAAGTTCCTGGGGTTCATGGTAAACCAAAAGAGAATTGAAGCTAACCTCGATAAGATCAGGGCCATTTTGGAAATGAATTCCCCAGCTAAAATCAAGGATGTCTAGAGACTGACTGGGAGGATAGCGGCCCTGAATCGATTTGTGTCTAAAGTGACTAACAAGTGCCTGCCATTTTTCAAGATACTCAAGGGACCCGAGAGTTTTGCATGGACATAAGAATGCGATTAGGCATTTAATCAACTCAAGCAGTACCTGGGCTCAGCACCATTGTTGTCCAAGCCGATATTCGGAGAGACACTTTTCTTGTACTTGGCCGTTTCAGAAATGGCAGTCAGCTCTGCCCTCATCCGTGAGGAAGCTTCGGTTCAGTACCTAGTTTATTATGTCAGCAAAGCTATGATGTCAGCCAAGACAAGGTATCCGACAATAGAAAAGCTCACCCTAGCTTTGGTGGTTTCATCTACGAAGCTCAAGCCTTATTTCCAGGCCCACGCCATCACTGTCCCAACCAGTTACCCGTTGAGGCAGGTACTTCAAAAGCCAAAAACCTCAGGAAGGTTAGTTGAATGGTCCATAGAGCTGGTACAATTTGGGATTTCTTACACCCCAAGGACAGCAGTAAAGGCTTAGGCAGTACTCGACTTCATCGCTGAATTCATCGCTTTAGAAGGGGTGGAAGACCAATCCCTGGATGCCGAGGAGGAAATGGAACATGAGGATCTAACCACATTCTGGACCTTGCATGTGGATGGCTCATCGAGTGAGCACGGCAGCGGAGCTGGATAAGTATCATCTGGGAAGTTCCTGGGGTTCATGGTAAACCAAAAGGGAATTGAAGCTAACCTCGATAAGATCAGGGCCATTTTGGAAATGAATTCCCCAGCCAAAATCAAGGATGTTTAGAGACTGACTGGGAGGATAGCGGCCCTGAATCGATTTGTATCCAAAGTGACTAACAAGTGCCTGCCATTTTTCAAGATACTCAAGGGACCCGAGAGTTTTGCATGGACATAAGAATGCGATTAGGCATTTAATCAACTCAAGCAGTACCTGGGCTCAGCACCATTGTTGTCCAAGCCGATATTCGGAGAGACACTTTTCTTGTACTTGGCCGTTTCAGAAATGGCAGTCAGCTCTGCCCTCATCCGTGAGGAAGCTTCGGTTCAGTACCTAGTTTATTATGTCAGCAAAGCTATGATGTCAGCCAAGACAAGGTATCCGACAATAGAAAAGCTCACCCTAGCTTTGGTGGTTTCATCTACGAAGCTCAAGCCCTATTTCCAGGCCCACGCCATCACTGTCCCAACCAGTTACCCGTTGAGGCAGGTACTTCAAAAGCCAGAAACCTCAGGAAGGTTAGTTAAATGGTCCATAGAGCTGGTACAATTTGGGATTTCTTACACCCCAAGGACAGCAGTAAAGGCTTAGGCAGTACTCAACTTCATCGCTGAATTCATCGCGTTAGAAGGGGTGGAGGACCAATCCCTGGATGCCGATGAGGAAATGGAACATGAGGACCTAACCACATTCTGGACCTTACATGTGGATGGCTCATCGAGTGAGCACGGCAGCGGAGCTGGATTCATACTCACAACACCAGGACCTGATTTTGTTAAACTCGAGTACGCCATCCCCCTCTAGTTTAAGGCAACAAATAATGAATCTGAATATGAAGCTTTGATTGCAGGCTTGAGAATGGTAGGATCAGTGGGAGCTAGAAGGCTACGAGTTTACAGTGATTCACAGTTGGTCGTCAGGCAGGTAAATTCGGAGTACCAGGCAAGGGAAGGCAGGATGATGTCGTATTTGGCCAAGGTAAAAAACCTGCTTGAAAAATTTGAGGAATGTCAAATCACTCAGGTACCAAAAGAAGAGAATGCAGATGCAGATTTACTTGTTAAGCTTGCCTCGGCATCAAACTCAGAGCTTACACGAAGTGTGCCTTTTAAAATACTCAAGGAACCAAGTTACAAGAAAAAGGAACAGGCAGTTAACCAGGTGGATGACAAGCCCTGGTGGATGAATCCAATAATCGAGTACCTGACAGAAGGAATCCTGCCTGAAGATAAGCTAGAGGCTCGACGTTTAAGGTATAAAGCCCCATATTATACCTTGATAGATGGTGTGTTGTATAAGAGAGATTTTTCCCTCCCTTACTTGAAATACCTGGGTGCAACCGAAGCTGATTATGTCCTGAGAGAGGACATCATTGACCTACATCATTGTCCTGGGTGGCAATCATTCCGGGGCCAATCGCTTTCTCACAAAATAGTCCGTCAGGGATATAATTGACCTACAATGAAGAAGGATGCAAAAGTTCATGCACGAAAATGCGATTTCTACTAGAGGTTTGCCAGTGTGCCAAGGAAGTCCCCTGAACAGCTCGCCTTGATCACCAACCCCTGGCCATTTGCCCAGTGGGCAGTCGACCTTATTGGCCCCTGCCAACAGGCAGAGGCCAGGCAAAGTATGCTATAGTCGCGATTGATTACTTCAGCAAGTGGGTAGAGGCTGAGCCATTATCTATGATAATTGAAGCTAAGACCTCAAATTTCATATGGAGATCTATTGTGTGTAGGTTCGGCATACCACATACCATTGTAACGGACAATGGCAGGTAGTTTGATAATTAGAATTACAAGGATATGTGCTCGAATCTGGGAATTATGGCAACTTTTTCAGCTCCATTCCATCCGCAAGCGAATGGACAAGCTGAGGCTGTCAACAAGGTAATCAAGAACAACCTAAAAGCTAAACTGGATGTACACAAAGGGGCTTGGGTGGATGAACTCCCAAAAGTTCAATGGGCATATCGAACCACACCTTGGACGTTAACTGGTGAAACCCCTTTCTCTCTAGCATTCGGGGTTGAAGCAGTGATACCAGTGGAAATTGGAGAGCCAAGCCCTAGAGTCAGGCACTTCAACCTCGACTAAAACGATGAGCAAATACGTTTGAACCTTGATTTGATTGAAGAAAAGAGGGATATGACGCAGATAAAAGCAGCGGCATACAAATAAAGATCAGCAAGGTACTACAATTCCAGGGTGAAGCAGAGATCTTTTAGGCAGGGAGACTTGGTCCTGAGGAACATAATGCTCAACACTAAGGAGCATGAGTCAGGAACTCTCGGACCTACCTAAGAAGGTCGATATAAAGTAATTGAAGTGTTACGCCCAGGCACGTACAAGCTAGAAGGATTAGATGGAAAGAAGTTGTCTCATCCGTGGAATGTAGAGTATCTAAGGATTTACTATCAATAGATCTATGTAACGACGTTAGGCATTTGTAAAACACTTTTATTTTTCAATAAAACAAATGCTCATTCAGGAACGAAATGCCTCGCTGCTCAAAACCCTGAGATTCTTATTATCTGCTCAACGAGCCTGACTTGAATTTCAGCCAGTAGCTGAAGTCAGGACCCAGTTCCGAATGAACCTGAGTTTCTTATTTTCCGCTCAACGGGCCTGACTCTAATTTCAGCCGGTAGCTGAAGTCAGGCCCAGGTTCTGAATGAACCTGAGTTTCTTATTATCTGCTCAATGGGCCTGACTCGAATTTCAGCCGATAGCTGAAGTCAGGCCCAGGTATCGAATGAACATGAGTTTCTTATTTTCTGCTCAATGGGCTTGTCTTGAGTTTTAGCCGGTAGCTGAAATCAGGCCCAGGTTCCGAATGAACCTAAGTCTCTTATTATCTGCTCACGGGCTTGACTCGAATTTCAGCCGGTAGCTGAAGTCAGGCCCAAGTTTCGAATGAACCCGAGCTTCTTGTCATTCGCTCAGTGAGCCTAACTCAAACTTCAGCCGATAGCTGGAGAAGTCAGGCCCAGGTTCCTTTGCGAGTCAAAGTCAAGCAACAGAAAACTCTCTCCTGTCCTGAAAGAACAGGCCAGAGTTCAGGGGGGACAGCAGTGGGAAGATCAAGACATCAACATTACACTATGAAAGAATAAGTTAAGTTCTAAATTAAATTGTCTTCAAAACATAAATCATAAATTGTCTTAAAAAAAAGTAGGCAATTGAAGGAAAAGCAATATGGTTGGAGCCTAGGAAAGGGGAGCGTCAGGTGTTGAAGCAAAGATGCCAGAGTCAACCTCCTCAGTGGGTGCCGAAGTTGGAGAACTGGAAAGGCGGAGGCCATGGCCAGAAATAGGGACCTCTGGGCCTTTGAGTGCCAGCCCACCAGAAGGAGGAATTGCTTGGCCAGGGGACTGGGACCGAGGCAGGGGATCAGAAAGGGAAGGAAGGTCCTGAGATGAGGCAGGCACGAGCCCAGGGACTTCTTCAGCACAGAGAGGTCCATGCCTGGGAAGCATACCCGGACTTCCTTAATTGCAGTGTCCATCCCTGCGTCACCAGGTTCTGGTAAGTTGAGGAGATAGCAGCAACCTTATCCTGCTCGAGCTTAACCTCTTCCAGGGATTTTCTAAATTGGGTCTCAAGCTCCTGGTGAGCATAGATCCTGTTCTTCAGCTCCTCATTTTTCCTCTGGAGCTCCATCTCCTTCTTAGACAGCACGAACGCGAGCTCAACCGTGCACTGTTTGGCCCCCTCCAATTCCCTTTCCACATCCTTAAGGTGAGACAAGGACATGTCGGCCGCCTGGAGCTCAATCTCCACCAGCTCATGGACCTTGGAAACTGAGAAGAAGGCCTGCAGGAAACGACAATTATCAAGGCTCAACATGTTATAAGATGAAGGGAAAAGAGGAGATACTTGGGCAAGAACTCATAGAAGCTAGCTCGCGCGATGCCTCTTCAGCCAAGGAGGAAATTGGGGTGTTGCTGCGTCAGTTGTCCTCATGGGGAGGAACTTCCTAAAGAAGAACAACCAGTAGGCCCACCAGATGGGAGGGGAGGTGCGCCATTTCATCTTCAGCCATTCCTATGGCAGGTTCCTTGCTCTTCGAGGCACGAAGGACCCCTTTCCATTTGGAGGAAAGCTCTTCCCCAGATTGAGATTGTGACCTGGAGGCAGGTTCCTTCCCCTTCAGAGAAGTTGGCTTCAAGGTAGATGCTGAGCCACGAAGAGTAGAACTGTGTGTCAGCTTCGCTGACTTCAGAACCTCATTGAGGTTGGTTAGCTCCCTGGGCAGGAGCTGCTTCTCCCTACCTGACCACTCATGGCTGCAAAAACCCAGGAAATGTTAGTTAGAAACATCACAAGATGAAAAGTATGCAAACAGGAAGATCGCCCCTAATTCATACCCAAGGATAATCTCTCCTCAGACAAAATAGATTAATAGTCCCTCTTGGTGAGACTCAAACCCAGGATGGCGTCCACCATGGTACAGCTGGCTTGACCAAGAAGAATGGAGGATGAGCTCCATCCATGACTTCGACCCCCAAAGCACCGAGGCACAGACACCTCATACTTGGTTCCCTGGGATCCAGCCTCCCAGCAACCACGAACAAAGAACTAGTCCTTCTGCCATCTAGTGATTTCAGGCAGGAATTTGATGAATTTCCTCCTACAAGGATAGACAAAGTACAAAGCCGCCTGCCTAGGAACCAGTCTAATCTTGAAGAGGGCCTGGATCTCTGAAGGGGTAGGGTCTGATAAAAAATGTTCCTTTTACAGCACGAAAGAGCAGAATACGGACCTCCAGATATTAGGTCCTAATTGGAGGGGGGCTAGGTTAATTTCGGTGAAGAGCCTCTGAACAAAAGGGGTTAGAGGAAGTCTGAGCCCACAATCAAAGAACCAACTACTTAAGGCTACCTCTCCAGGAGGGGGGGAGCTGGCAGACTCCCCTGCGTTGGGAAGCATGGCAGTAATGCCTTCAGGCAGAGGGCCAGCACATTGGCCAGGCCTAATTCAGTCAAGTTAGACCTGGCAAAGTCACAATCCCTATATTTGCCCCTAGGATCGGTTTGTTCCCTTGCAGTCCTAGTGGCTCTAGTGGCTCTGGTGGCTCTAGCAGCAGGGACCAGAGACCCTGAGGGACGCATCATATCAACAACCACTGAGGGCTCGGCCACTTCTGCTCAGTCTCCTATGAGTCAGAAATCTCCACAAACCCAGCGTTAGAGCTTGTGGGATAAAACACGTAGGCAAGTCGCCTGGATTTTCTTCTGGCAAATGGCAGAGGCTTAAGCTCCTGGATGGGCCTAGGCTGGGGGTTGTGGGAAGATTGAAAACTGATAGGACTAACGGACAATTGTAGAAGCGGTTTACTGCTGCTACTAGTAGAAGTGTCTGACATCTGAAAATAACAAGGAGGACTGTCAGACAGGCAGGAAAGCTTCTATAGTATGAACAATGCAGACACCTAATCATCAGGCTATACAAGACTGGGACAAAGGGACCTGATCCCTTAGGGCTTACAGGGAAAGAATGAGAAAGGACTAGATGGCTAGAAGTTGCAAGGAAGGAAGGAACAACCTAGGGAGGAGCCAGTGGCAGCAAGTACCGTCGAAAACAGGTTGTATAAAAAAAACAAACAAATATACATCATGTGCAGCACACAATTAGCCATCAAGGGAGGAAAGAGGCTTACCTTTGAATTTGAAAGAAAGAATTTCTGTGTGTCAGAAGTCTTCGGCACGACAGGTCTTCGACAAAGCTAAGCGATGAAAACAAAAGAGAAAGTTTAGAACTGGTTCAAAAAAAATGAAGAATGAAGAGAAGCAAGCACAAATCCTTACCTGAGAAGCACCAAACCGAAGGGTGAAGCAGAGGAAGACAAAGATCATCGGAAGATGATCAGAAGAATCCCAGAAAAATGGTGAGAATCAATGAGCTTGAACTCAAAAACTTGGTTTGAGGAGGCCAAAACGAAAGGAAATTGAGGTTTTGGGTTAGGATAGGAAGTTAGAAAAGAATGCCTACCCATGTTCCAGTGTAGAGGGAGGTGAGGTGGTGAGGGTCACGTCCACTTTCTCTCTCCCACGCTGACGATTATAGGAAGCGCAAAAAGCGCCTGACACCGTACCAACGTTCCCCAATCGTCGGATCAAATTGGATAGATCCTGACACCGGACACCGGACTGGATAGATCAGGCAGTTATTGGTAGCAGACCTTTTTTGTAAAAAAAAAAGAGTGGGCCTTTGAAACTCACACCAAGTCCATGCCCAGGTAGGGCAAAGGCAGGAACTGAAGTTTCAAATAGGTTGAGAAGGCCCATGTAGGTTTTCTGCCCCACATAAGTGAAAACCACCCCGATTGAAAATCAGACTGGTCTTGGGGGCTAATTGATAGGCATAAAATGTTAATCTTTTTATGGAACTTTTTATATTGAATTTCAGCTAGTTTGTGATTAAATTTTAATGAAAAGTACTTAATTATTGTATTTTTCTGTTTTTAGTAAAAGAAAGACTAAAGCCAGAATTACTGTGTTTCTGCGCAATCTTTACTGAGAAAATCATATCTGGAGCTACACTTTGAGGTTTTGTGCCATTCCAATTGCAAATGATTCCTAACTCACTAAGCTTAAATGATACAAAGATTCATTGTAATTGGTTTGGCCAATCAGTGCCAGTTTGATTTATAAAATCAACATTTCCAACAGTTGCGGCAGATTTACACTATCTTGGAAAAATGAGGATTTGAGTGTCTTACAGATGTCCAAATTGTGCGATCAATATATGCCTGGAAAGCTAAGAATAGACCTGACGTTTGAAACAAAAATCATTGGATTTGGAGTTCATTTGGTTACCCAAAGTCTACTTGGAATTGGCTTGATGGTCATTGAAGATATAAAAGGAAAGTTCTATGCTTACTTGGACTACATTTGTGATTGGACTGCCATGTCACCTTTTACCAAACATGTGACCAAATTTGCCACATCATATGCCACATGGGAGGTCAGATTATTCTAATTTAATTATTGGAATAATATTTAGGATAAAAGGAAAAGGAATTAGAGATTGATTTTTATTCCTTGAGAGATAAGGAATGTTTCCTTATCTCTAGTGTGAACATGAAGCACAAAATACATTCAAGTCCCTAGGGTGGCCAGCCAGTAAAGGAAATATGGAGTTTTGAGATTATGTGATATTATATCTCCTATATTCTCTAGGGTTTAGAGATACCTTAGGGTTAAACCTCTCCAAAACCTCTCCTATAAATAGATACAACCTTGAAGAGTGAGAGGAGAATTCTTTACACAAGTTACAGCCCTCACAGCTACAACCATTCTTCTCTCTCACCAGCCGCATATTCCCTTCCTTCCCTCTCCATTCTCACGGCAGCACAGCAAGTTTTCTTAGGGTTTTTATTCAAATATTTAGAGTATTTTACATAAAGAAAAAGTGATACACAAAGTAAGAATCAAGGAGGAATTCGGCCAGCATTCTTGGAGGAGTCATCTTGGTTCTTAATCATAGTTTAGAGAAGCAAGAGGAGAAGATTGAAGACCAAATCCAGCACTCATCAACTCTAGATTTGATCTCTTCACTTTTAATCTTTTTGTTATTCATTCTATGTTTTCTTTTTATTATTTGATGAATAATTCTAAGAACATGTGTAGCTAATTTTCTATGAGGATTATGATGTAACCCTATTACAAGTATTTAGTGTTTAATGCATATTTAAGTTTGATTCATATTTAAAGGTTAATATTTCATTGTAGCACTTAATGCTTTCCATGAAAAGGTGGATTGATTTAGTATTTATATTTAACTTAGGGATGAGGAATATAAATATGGATTGGCAATGAAATACATGTTTATAGGAATATTGCATGCCTTAGTGACAACTTTAACATGATTTATTGGGTTTGCAAGTCTTAGGACTTAAATTTCCGTATTTACATTAGGGATAATTAAATACGTTGTGCTTGCTAGATTAGAATGCATTGAGGGATCAACTTCTAGTCAATTGTGGTTAAAGGGGGGTTAACCTATGAATCTATTTTGCATTAGAACTAAATATGAGTAATATTGGTGAAATCATAATCCTTATTCTCTTAAATCTTTGAATCTTTACTTTCTGATTTCTTTTTAAATTTTATATTGCTTTGCTTTTTAATTAATGCTGGTTACTCAACAAACAACAATAAAAAACAACTCTCTTTTACTTTTAAAATTTAGTTTGCAATTGATTTAAATTTACTACTAGAGACATTATTCCTCGTGGGATCAATATCAGAATTCTTCTTTGAACTCTACTTTATTACTTGTTATTCGAGCACTTGCGAGTTAATTTTATATAGGATTGGACTTGGATTTGCAGTAATTGGTTGAAAAGAGATTAAGTCATTTATCTGTTAACAAAATAACAGAGTTTAGAATATGTGACGGAAGTGTGTTGAGGTTTTTTGTGTCCATTGATTAATTTGATGAGATTTTGATGGTTTTGATACATGCATGTCGTTTGTATATCTATAATAATGAGGGTTTAAAATTGCCTCCTTGAAAATCTTTATATATTAATAGATTACCTACCTGGCACTTGCCTTTTTATGTTGACATGTGAATATCATTGTTTTTTTTTGCTTGAAGTGAATATCATTGTTATGAACAAGGTGTTAAGCTTATTGCTTTACGTATATATTATATGAATTCTTTTTGGATGTACAGAATTGTTAAGAAGTAAGAAACTTTGGTACATCTGCTGACTGGTCTTAGCCTCTACACGATAGTTAAAGTGACTAATTGAACAAGTGATTTTTCCCATTTATTTACCAAAATACTTTGGCAAGTATTCCAATAGAAATAAAAACCATTGTTGTTTTAGACGATAAAGTTATTGTTGTCTGATTTTCGTCACTTAGATGCCATGCGATGTTTCCCTGACTGAATCTCGGATTTTGTCCTTAACTTCTGCAAGATGAGACAATGGCGTCAGACTGGGGGTCGGTGGTGTCACCGGCGTTCCCACTCCGATGCCTAAGTCAGTTACGAGAATATTCCAGAAAGCCTCCTTCAGGTTTCCCTCAGGTATCCCACTGCGCAGCCTACCTAGAGTTCTGCGCCGAGGGGCCCTCCTGAAACTAGTCAAAAGTGGTGATGGCGACTGGTCTAGGGTTGTTAGGGAATGTTTAGGGTTCAAATCTCTCGAAAACTGTTCCCTTCCCACTCATCTAACCTTACCATAACCGTTAGCGTGGGAGAGAGAAAGTGGACGTGACCCTCACCGCCTCACCTCCCTCTACACTGGAACGTGGGTAGGCACTCTATCCTCACTTCCTAACCTAACCCCCAAATTTCAACTTCCTTTCATTTTGGCCTTCTCATACCGATTTCACGTTCATTGATTCTCACCATTTTTTCTGGGATTTTTCTGATGATCTTCGTCTTCTTCTGCTTCATCCTTCGGTCTGGTGCTTTTCTGGTAAGGGTTTGTGCTTGCTTTTCTTCCTTCTTCATTTTTTTTACCCGTTCTAAAATATCTCTTCTCCATGGCTTAGCTTTGTCAAAGACTTGTTGTGCCAAAGACTTATGTCATGTAGAGACCCTTCCTTCCAACATCAAAGGTATGCCTCTTTCCTCCCTTGATGGCTGACTGTGTGCTGCGCATTATGTATATTTGTTTGTTGCTTTCTTTTTTTACAACCTGCTTTTGGCAACACATGTTGCCACTGGCTTCTCTCTAGGTTGTTCCTGCCTTCCTTGGAACTTGTAGCCATCTAGTCCTCTCTAATTTCTTCCCTGTAAGCCTTAAGGGATCAGGTCCCTCTGTCCCATAGCCTGATGATTAGGTATTTGCATTGTATATAGCATAGGACTTTCCTCCCTGTGCATCTGCATTGCTCGTAGTGTAAAAGCTTTCCTGCCTGCCTGACAGTCCTCCTTGTTATTTTCAGATGTTGGACACTTCTACTAGTAGCAGCAGCGAACCACTGCTACAATTTCCCGCTGTTCCCATCAATTTCAGTCCTCCCACAGCCCCTGGCCTAGGGCCATCCGAGAGCTTAAACCTTTGCCCCTTGCTAGAAGAAAATCCAAGCGGCTCGCCGACATATTCTTTCTCACAAGCTCTGACCTTGGGTTTGTGGAGATTTCTAACTCAGAGGAGAGTGAGCCAGAGATGGCCGAGCCCTCAGTGGCTGATGATACGATGGGTCCCTTTGGGTCTCCAGTTTCTGCCGTTAGGGCCACCAGGGCCATTAGAATCTTCGGGACTGCACGGGGACAGGTTGGGCCTTTGGGCACACATAGGGACGGTGACTTTGCCAAGTCTGACATGACCGAATCAAGCCTGGCCAAAGTGCTGGAGAGGTTCCCTTTGCCTGAAGGCATGACTGCCAGGCTTCCCAATGCAGGGCAGTCTGCCGGCTCCCCCCCTCCTGTAGAGGTAGCCTTAAGTAGCTGGTTCTTTGATTGTGGGCTCAGACTTCCTCCAGCCCCATTCATTCGGAGGCTACTAACTAAAATTAACCTAGCCCCCCTCCAATTAGGACCCAATATTTAGAGGTCCATATTCTGCGCCTTCGTGTTGTGGAGGGAACATTTTCAATCTGACCCTACCCCTTCGGAGATCCAGGCCCTCTTCGAGATTAGGCTAGTACTTAGGCCGGCGGCTCTGTACTATGTCTATCCTTGTAGGAGGAAGTTCATCCAATTCCTACCTGAAATCACTGGATGGCAGAAGGACTGGTTCTTTGTTGGCTGTTGCTGGGAGGCTGGACCCCAAGGAACTAGGTATGAGGTGTATGTGCCTCTTGCTTTGGGGGCCGAGGTCACGGATGGAGTTCACCCCTGCCTCTTCTTGGTCAAGCCAGCCATACCATGGTGGACACCATCCTAGGTTTTAGTCTCACCGAAAGGGACTACAAATCTATTTTTTATGAGGA